>JAKJMR010018375.1:106328-155191 GCA_024449315.1 Daboia siamensis | reverse complement strand
TCTTTCTTTCTTTCTTTCTTTCTTTCTTTCTTTCTTTCTTTCTTTCTCTCCCTCTCTCTTTTTCTCTCCCTATTTCTTTCTCCTTCTCTCTCTCCTCTCTCTCTCTATTTCTCTCCTTCCCTCTCCCATTGTCCTTTCTTTCCTTCCTTCCTTCCTTCCCTCCCTCTTTGACCTTCCCTCTCTACATTAGAGCAGTACCCGCGGAGGCGGCCCTGTGGCCCGGCTTTCTCTTGCAGAAAGCAAGCTGAAACGGAGCAAGGGAGATTGCCAGGAATGCGAATCAGCCGATCTCGTGCTGCTGCAATCTCCCTCTCTCGGTTTCAGCTTCCCTTGCTACAAGAGAAAGCAGGCTGAAATGAAGCGAGTGAGATTGCAGCAGCACGAGCGAGATCGGCCGATTTGCATTCCTGGCAATCTCCCTCGCTCTGTTTCAGCCTGCATTTAAATCAAAATGTTAATATCAGTACATAACATATCTGTTTTTGCAAATTTGATTTTTACCCTTTCTCTCCATTTAACCAATACACCTGAATGCCCCAGTTTCATATTGTCTGGCCACATAAACGTATATGTTCAATATATCTTCATGGATCACCTATCCATTAAATAATTTGGGAAGTGCTCTGATGCGGAATGAAAAATATTTATTTTTGTTACATAGGATACTTCAAACAAATATAATTCTAAGGTATAAGCTTTCGGTACTTTCCATATACAAGAATTAGTTGTAGTTGAGATCTTTTTCAAGCTGCTAAAAAATCTAAAATGTAAAAAATATCTGCAATTTTAATCATGTTATCCAAAACTAAAGGTAAATGTTATTCACATCATTTGTGTAATATATCTGTTAAATACATACTGATAGTCAGATCACAATAATTAATCAATGGGATTTATTAAAATACATAATCTCCAATATTTTAAAATCACTTACAGTATTTCTTATTCCACCACAGATTTTGAGCACTGGCAATCAAAATTAGTGTTTGTCTACAAAATTTGAATTTCCAGTTTTCTATTCTTTCACAAGGAAAAAATTATTTTTCACAAGAAGAAAAATATTTTTGTGGCTGTTGATCAATCTTATAATCTGCCACTGTGCTGGAACACAGCAACCTTATCTTGATTTTACAATAATAATATTTGATTGAAATTGGTGAGGTGAGATGAGATGGAATGTTATGTGAACATTCACCTTGATGCCCATCATATATGATAGAGGTTGGCAAGCACTGCACCTGTGGTCACTACACCACATATGTCTTCCAGTATCCATGTGAATCCCAAAATGAATAAATAAATACTTTTAAAGAAAAAATAACATGGCCAGAATGGCAACATGTCACAAGGATTTGGTATTCCCACCTGAAGGACATATATATATATATTGTTGTTGTTAGCTGCAAAGTCATGTCCAACCCATCGTGACTCTATGGACAACGTTCCTCCAGGCCTTCCTGTCCTCTACCATCTTCCATTTAAGCTCTCACCTACTGCTTCAGTGACTCCATCCAGCCACCTCATTCTCTGTCGTCCCCTTCTTCTATTGCCTTCAGTCTTTCCCAGCATTAGGTTCTTCTCCAGTGAGTCCTTCCTTCTCATTAGGTGGCCAAAGTATTTGAGTTTTTCTTCCCCATCTATTTGCCAGGAATTGAGAGGGCCGGATGCCATGATCTTGGTTTTCTTAATGTTAAGTTTCAACCCAACTTTTGCACTCTCCTTCTTCACCCGCAACAAGAAGCTCTTTCGTTCTTCTTCACTTTCTGCCATTAGAGTGGTATCTTCTGCATATCTTAGGTTGTTGATATTTCTTCCAGCAATCATAATTCCAAATTTTGATTCATCTAGCCCTGCCTTTCTCATGATGTGCTCTGCATATAAGTTAAATAGGCAGGGCAACAGTATACAGCCTTGCCGGACACCTTTCCCAATTTTGAACCAATCAGTGGTTCTGTGTCCAGTTCTCACCGTTGCTTCTTGGCCCACATATAGGTTTCTCAAGAGACAGATAAGATGGCCTGGTACGCCCAGCTCTTTAAGGACTTGCCACAGTTTGTTATGATCCACACAATTAAAGGCTTTAGCATAGTCCATGAAGCAGAAGTAGATGTTTTTCTGGAACTCTCTAGCTTTCTCCATGATCCAGCGTATGTTGGCAATTTGATCTCTAGTTTCTCTGCCTCTTCAAAATCCTGCCTGTACTTCTGGTAGTTCTCGATCCACATACTGCTGGAGTCTAGCTTGTAGGATTTTAAGCATAACTTTACTAGCATGAGAAATGAGTGCAATGGTGCGATAGTTTGAACATTCTTTGGCACTGCCTTTCTTTGGAATTGGAATGTAAACTGATCTTCCAATCTTGTGGCTACTGTTGAGTTTTCCAAATTTGCTGGCAAACTGAGTGTAGCACTTTTACTGCATTGTCTTTTAAGATTTTAAATAGCTCAGCTGGAATACTATCACCTCCACTAGCTTTGTTGTTGCTCAGCTTTTCTAAGGCCCACTTCACTTCACATTCTAGGATGTCTGGCTCGAGGTCAGTGACCACCTCATTGTGATTATCAGGGACGTTAAGCTCATTGTTGTATAGTTCTTCTGTGTAATTTTGCCACCTCTTCTTAATCTCTTCTGCCTCTGTTAGGTCCCTGCCATTTTTGTCTTTTATCATGCCCATTTTTGCATTAAACGTTCCCTTCATCTCTCCAATTTTCTTGAAAAGATCTCTGGTCCTCCCTATTCTATTGTTTTCTTCTATTTCTTTGCACTGTTCATTTAAGAAGGCATTCTTATCTCTTCTAGTTATTCTCTGGAATTCTGCATTTAATTGGGCATATCTTTCTTTTTCTCCCTTGCCTTTCGCTTCCCTCCTTTCCTCAGCTATTTGCAAAGCTTCCTCAGACAGCCATTTTACTTTCTTGCATTTCTTTTTCTTTGGGATGGTTTTGGTTGCTACCTGTCGTACAATGTTGTGAACCTCTGTCCATAGTTCTTCAGGCACTCTGTCTTTCAGATCTAATTCCTTAAATCTATTTGTCACCTCTACTGTATATTCAACAGGGATATGATTTAATTCATACCTGAGTGGCCTAGTGCTTTTCCCTACTTTCTTCAGTTTAAGCCTAAACTTTGCAAGGAGAAGCTCATGGTCTGAGCCACAGTCAGCTCCTGGTCTTGTTTTTACTGACTGTACAGAGCTTCTCCATCTTTGGCTGCAGAGCATATAGTCAATCTGATTTCTGTGTTGACCGTCTGGTGATGTCGATGTGTAGAGCCGTCTCTTGGGTTTTTGGAAAAGAGTGTTTGCTATGACCATCATATTCTCTTGACAGAATTCTATCAGCCTTGCCCTGCTTCATTTTGCACTCCAAAGCCAAACTTGCCTGTTATTCCGGTTATCCTTTGGCTTCCTACTTTAGCATTCCAATCCCCCATGATGATAAGGACATCATTTTTTGGTGTTAGTTCTGTAAGGTGCTGTAGGGCTTCATAGAACCAGTCATTTTCATTCTCTTCAGCACTAGTGGTTGGGGCATAGACTTGGACTACTGTGGTATTGAATGGTTTGCCTTGGATTCGAACTGAGATCATTCTGTCATTTTGAGGATTGTATCCCAGTATTGCTTTTCCTACTCTTTTATTGACTATGAAGGCTACTCCATTTTTTCTGAGGGATTCTTGCCCGCAGTAGTATACCTGATGGTCATCTGAATTAAATTCACCCATTCCTGTCCATTTTAGTTCGCTGATACCTAAGATGTCGATGTTCAGTCTTGTCATCTCTTGTTTGACCACGTCCAGCTTTCCTTGATTCATGGATCTTACATTCCAGGTTCCTAGAGAGAAAAAATCTTTACAGCATCGGACTTTCCTTTGACCACCAGACACATCCACAGCTGAGCGTCCTTTCGGCTTTGGCCCAGTTGCTTCATTCTTTCTGGCGCTACTAGTACTAGCCCTCTGCTCTTCCCCAGTAGCATATTGGACGCCTTCCGACCTGAGGGGCTTATCTTCCAGCGTCATATCGTTTTGCCTTTTGGTACTGTCCATAGGGTTTTCATGGCAAAGATACTGGAGTGGTTTGCCATTTCCTTCTCCAGTGGATCACGTTTTGTCAGAACTCTCTGCTATGACCTTTCCATCTTGGGTGGCCCTGCACGGCATAGCTCATAGCTTCATTGAATTACACAAGCCCCTTCGCCATGACAAGGCAGTAATCCATGAAGGGGCATATATATATATATGTATATATGTATATATGTATATATAGATATATGTATATATACATATATACATATACATACATACATACATACATACATACATACATACATACATACACATACACACACACACACACACACACACACACACACACTTTCAGCTGTAGAGATGGGGGGCTGGCCATAGATGAATTTTCCCCAAACACAGAGGCTGCACCCACTGAGTGGAACCGGCAAATGGCTCCGACTTTCAGCCCTGTGGGAAATGTTCCCCACTGGACTTTGGTTTGGGTCTACCGGAACAGACCAGCCAAAGAGACTGAGGTGTTTGGCAAGAACTGGACCTAAATATATATTTAACACAAATGTAATCAGGAATCATTTAACATTGTCTGCTGATGCTTTCAGGAATTATTTTTTCCAATGGCCACACCTGGAAACAGCAGCGACACATCAGCATCACTTCTCTGCGGAAGCTGGGCCTGGGGAAGAAAAGTGTTGAGCATCAGATAGAAGATGTAGCTCAGACGTTGGTGGACATCTTTAAACAAACAAAAGGTATGCAGTTTGGGGTAATGACTCAAGTCCCCCTCTGCAAAAATCTTTTCTATTCTGAGTATTTTAAATAAAAATAAATGTATTCAATTCTCTCTCTCTCTCTCTCTCTCTCTCTCTCTCTCTCTCTCTCTTTCTTTCTTTCTTTCTTCTTTCTTTCAAAAAGACAGTTTCCATTTCTCTTCCTTCAGTCTCCCAAGTTGATTAGACAGGGGACATGACAAGGTAAGCTAATTCTACTTTATTGTAAGGTTGCATTAACAGAGTCTTGCAAGTTTGAAAGTACAAATCCCCTGCAGTTTCTTTTTATTGTCTGATACATAAAAATAAATAAATAAATAAATAAATAAACTTTTAATCATATTTGCAGTCACAGTGGCAAACTAGTTAAACTTAGGCCATCTAACCTAATGCTGACAGACTTCCAAAACTCCCACGTAGCAGTTAAAGGAGAAGCTACGCTCAATGTACAGTTCAAAGAGTTTGAGTTTTCATTGGACATCATGGTACTTGAGGGCCATTGCACAAGGCTCATCGGCCTAGACTGGTTTGATGACTTGGGCATCCAAATTACTGGCATTAACAGAACATAAGCAGCGGACCTGTCAGCAGTTTTCCAGGAGTTTGCTGATGTTTTCAGCACGAACTTAGGGAAGTACAAGGGACCTCCAATAGCCTTCCACCTTGATCCGACCATAACCCTGATACGGATCAAGCCTCGTAGAGTGCCTTTCGCCCTCAGACCCAAAACTGATTCAGAGCTGGATAAGCTGATGCAACAAGGCATGTTGCAGCCAGTAGATAGTGGGATATGGGAAACCCCCATAGTCACGCCACTTAAGGCCGATGGTAAGGTACACATATGCATGGATTATAAGTGCACTATTAACAGAGCACGTGCATATCTGGTGCTTGTAGTCAGCCACATTTTGGCGTCACTACAGGGAGGTTACATATTTGCCAAATTAGATTTGGCACAAGCCTATCAGCAACTGTCCATGGACGATGCCACGGCATCAGCTCAGACCATTGTCACCCACAGGGGGGGTTTCAGGGTTAGGCGCCTACAGTTTGGGGTCAGTGTAGCCCCAGGGATTTTCCAGGGAGTGATGGAGTGCACACTCAAGAACATTCCAGGTGTGTGCCCCTACTTTGATGATGTCCTCATAGCTGGGGAGTCTGTGGAAATTTTGGCAGAACGGCTCAAAGCTGTCCTTCAGCATTTCTGTGAAGCAGGGCTGAAGCTGAAAAAGGAAAAATGTAAGATTGGGGTAGATTCAACCGAGTTCCTCGGTTTCTGCATAGATGCCACAGGCATTCATCTGGTGGATTCCAAGCTCAAAGCAATTCAGCAGACTCCCAGTCCTAAGGGGGAGCTTCAGGCCTTTTTAGGGCTACTAAACTTTTACCATGCCTTTCTTCCACATAAGGCCACAGTGGCAGAGCCGTTACACAGGCTCTTGGACAAAAAGGCACAGTGGCAGTGGATGAGCATCCACGAGAAAAGTTTCTCGGCAGTCAAATCACTGCTATCTTCAAATTCAGCACTCACCCACTTTAAGGAAGGGCTGCCTATCTGCATCGCTTATGATGCATCTCCGTATGGGGTAGGGGCCGTGTTGAGCCATTTAATGGCTGACAGGAGGCAGGTTCCCATTGCTTATTATTCTAGGACTCTGTCTTCAGCAGAACACAATTACACACAAATAGACAAGGAGGCATTGGCCATAGTGGTCGGTATCAGGAAATTTCATGACTACTTGTATGGTCGCCAGTTCATGGTCTTCATGGACCACAAGTCACTTCTGGGTTTGTTCACAACAAATAAACAAACACCTCAGATTCTATCTCAATGGATGCTGAGGTGGTCTATCTTCCTTTCAGCCTATAATTACAGGCTGATTCACAAAGAAAGGGGTCATGCAGACAGCCTCAGCAGGCTGCCCCTGCCACACTTAGAGCCAGACCCTTCTCCGGCTGCATGCATCCTGGCTATCCAATATTTGCCAGAGTCTCCCCTTCATACTGGGGATGTGGCTGCTGAGACAGCTGCTGATAAGACGCTTAGCCGTGTGTTGAATTGGGTGCACACAGGATTGTTGGACAAATGTCCGGGGCCAAACTTCCAGTTTTTGCAGGAGGAAAAATGAGCTCTCAGCTCATAAATTTTGCATTCTTTGGGGGAGTCTGGTCATAGTCCTGAGCTCCTTGAGGCCCAGGGTTTTAGAGTCTTTGCACAAGGGACATCTGAGAATAGTCCAGATGAATGCATTCATAAGAAGCTACCTGTGGTGGCCTGGGTTGGATAAAGATATTGAGGCCCAGGTTCACAGCTGCTACACTTGCCAGCAATCCAGGCCAGAAATGCCTCAAGCCCCTGTGCACCGATGGGAAGCCATGCAAGCCCCGTGGTCAAGAATCTACATTGACTTTGCTGGGCCATTTCAGGCACAGCTGTTCCTCATTGTGATGGACAGTCACTCTAAGTGGTTAGAGACCACACCAGTCCCAAATATGACTACTGCCAGGACCATTCAGGAATCTTTGCAACACATGGTTTACCTAATGTGCTAGTCTCAGACAATAGGGCTCAATTTACCACTGCAGAATTTGAGTCCTTTCTAAGGGCTAACCTAATAAGGTACACCACTTCAGCCCCCTTTCACCTGGCCTCAAATGGCCAAGTGGAATGCATGGTCCGAATGACCAAAGAATCCGTAAAGAGGATCGTAACCAGCAACTGGCAGCACAGGCTGACAGACTTCTTACTCTGTCAACACACAACTCCCTGCACTTCTATGAGCTGAAGCCCAGCTGAACTTACTGTAGATAGGGACAGCGCTTAATCACTAAGTTGGATCGGCTGCATCCAGACCAAGTTGCCTCTGACACAGCACAGCCAAAACCACCATGAAGTTTACAAGTTGGGCCCAGAATTACGGTCCAGGGGTATTGTGGGTGATAGCTGTGGTTGCTAAGATGTGAGGGCCACTCTCTTATGAAATTGTCCTGGAAGATGGTCGAGTACTTCACCTGTACATCGACCAACTGCGCCAGAGGCTAGCAAACCAGTTGCTGGCTCAAGACTCTTGTGAGGACCAACACCAGGGGTGGCGTGACAGTGGCCTGACAGCAGAGTCTGCACGCACCGATGAGACTCTCAGCCATGGAGATGGGGGGTTGGCCGTAGATGAATTTTCCCCAAACACAGAGGCTGCACCCACTGAGTGGAACCAGCAAATGGCTCTGACTTTCAGCTCAGTGGTAAATGTTCCCCCATTGGACTTTGGTTTGGGTCTACCGGAACAGACCAGCCAAAGAGACTGAGGTGTTTAGCAAGAACTGGACCTAAATATATATTTAACACAAATGTAATCAGGAATCATTTAACATTGTCTGCTGATGCTTTCAGGAATTATTTTTTCCAATGGCCACACCTGGAAACAGCAGCGACACATCGGCATCACTTCTCTGCGGAAGCTGGGCCTCGGGAAGAAGAGCATTGAGCATCAGATAGAAG
Source organism: Daboia siamensis (assembly GCA_024449315.1). Lineage (NCBI taxonomy): Eukaryota > Metazoa > Chordata > Lepidosauria > Squamata > Viperidae > Daboia > Daboia siamensis. The sequence continues at coordinate 146,896 of JAKJMR010018375.1, read as the reverse complement.
ATGTAGCTCAGACGTTGGTGGACATCTTTAAACAAACAAAAGGTATGCAGTTTGGGGTAATGACTCAAGTCCTCCTCTCCAAAAATCTTTTCCATTCTGAGTATTTTAAATAAAAATAGATGTATTTGATTTTTTTAAAAAAATATTCTTAAAAACTGACAGTTCCCATTTGTCTTCCTTTACCTTCTGTCACTCTCTCACATTGATTAGACAGGGAACATGACAAGATTAATTAATTCTACTTTATAGTAAGACTATATTAACAGAGTCTTGTTTCTTTTTACTGCCTGATACATGAGGTGGGATCCTTTTGAAGTTTCTTTTTCTGCTTATTACTGATTACTCAGTTTGGGCTCCTCCCTCCTATCTAGTCATTTCCTATGCATCATCTCTTTGGCCACCTGTTTTTCCAAGGTCATTCTCACATACAGCACCTTAGAATTTTTAGTATCTAGGTGTAGATTTCGCTGTCCTAAATCTTATATGAGCCAACAGTGTGCTGCAGCCACCAAAAAAGGGCAATACACTCCTAGGCCACATCAACAGAGGGATAGCATCAAGACAACAAGAAGTGATAAAACTGCTTTACACCATCCTGGTGAGACTACACTTGAAATACTGCATCCAGTATTGGTTACCATGATACAAAAATATGTTGAGACCTTGGAAAATGTGCAGAGAAGAGCAACAAAGATGATAAAGCATCTGGAGGCTAAATCATATGACCAATGTTTGAGGGACCTAAGTCTGTCTACCCTATAGAAGAGAAGGATCAGCAGGGACATGATAACTGTCTTCCAATATTTGAGGGGCTGTCACAAAGGAGAGGAATTTGACATTCTTTAGGGTACCAGAGGCAGGACAAAAAAGTATGGAGAAATTTTCTGACAGTGAGGACAATTAATCAACTGAGCAGCTTGCCTGCAATGTTGACAGTGCTGTATCACTGGAAGTTTTCAAAATAGACCGAATAACCATTTGGCTGGAATGGTATAAAACTCCTGCCTTGAGAAGGGGATTGGACTAGAAGATGTCTGAAATCTCTTCAGCCATATGATTCTGATTCTAGTACAAACAGATTAACTGGGGAGGCTGGATTCATTATAAAATATCTTCCTTTGCAGGGCAGCCATTTTACCCTTCATTTTCTGTACTAAATGCAGTTTCTAATGTCATATGTGCTTTGAGTTTTGGACATCACTTTGAACCTGAAGATGAAAACTTCCAGAAGCTGGTCCAAGCTCTTAGAATTATTTTGAAATTCATTGGTGACTCTTTTCATATGGTGAGTCGTCTTTTCTACTAAGGAACCAAAGCCACCTAAACAAACTATGTTTCCACCAGTATTTTCATGGAATCATGGAATGGATGGCACAGAGGAAGTTTTGGAAATCATATATTGTACTCTTCTTCCCTGTGTGTGTGTGTGTGTGTGTGTGTGTGTGTGTGTGTGTAGATCAATCCAGTTGACTTAGTGCCTGATTAGGATTGAATCATGTACTTTTGTTTTATAAGGTTCCATCTTTAAGTCTCTATCCTCAGAATTAGGTTCAGTCATCTCTGCTATATTTTCCTGAGAGATTTCTTGAAGTAAAATTAAGTTAGAAATAAGTTGATTCATAATTTCAAAGTTCTGTATTTCTTTGTAATTTAAGATTATTGTCCTTTGAAATGGTTGCTGCTTATCATATATTTCCTCTTGTGAAGTATTCATTGCCTCAGATTTGTTAGTCCCACTTTATCTGCACAGCTGTGTTTATTGGGAACTTTGAAGGTCAGAGACAGAAATTTGTCCCCAAATAATCCTTGCCCACCAGTAGATGTCAGTGTTGGTTCATTTTTCAGATCTTTCTAGTCTTTTTTCCTCTCTACAGGATAAAATTCGCCGCTTCCAATAGCCAAAAAGTTGGGGGAGAAAGCCCCCTCCTTCTTCTTTCAGAGGTCTTTTATTTTTGGAACTTCTTTTCTTCAGGAAAATAGGTAGGATAGAGAAAATCAATATTCTTACCCAGATTCAAATGTACTGTTTACAATCAGCTTAAAGTAGAGCTTGTGATTTCCGTTGTTTGCAGCTATTTATTTATTTTTATTTTATTTTATTGAATTTATATACCACCATTTCCTGAAGGACTCAGGGCGGTTTACAGGGTACTTAAAACATTGATACAAAAATTAAAAACAATTAAAAAGATTAAATTTAATTCCTGAAAAAAATATAAAAAACCCCAATTAAAAAACTCTCAGCCTGGGCCGGAAAGCTTGAAGAGCCAGGTCTTCAGGTCCCGGCGAAATGAACGAAGGTCGGGGGCGGTCTTAAGCTCCGTGGGCAGCTGGTTCCAGAGGGCAAGCGTGCCCACAGAGAAGGCCCTCCCTCTGGGTGTTACCCGCCAGCAATCTTTAAACGGCAGCACCCTGAGAAGGCCCTCCCTGTGGGAGTGCACTGGACGAAGGGAACTTGATGCCGGCAGCAGGTGTTCCCTCAGATATCCCGGACCCAAGCCATTTAGGGCTTTATAGGTCATCACCAGCACCTTGAATCTCACCCGGAGGGCAACCGGAAGCCAATGCAGCTTGCGGAGTAGAGGTGTTACATGGGAGTGTCGGGAAACCCCCATCACAACTCGCGCGGCCGCATTCTGCACCAGCTGAAGCCTCTGAGTGGTCCTCAAGGGCAGCCCCATGTAGAGAGCATTGCAGTAGCCTAAACGGGAGGTCACGAGCACATTAGTGACTGTGCGTAGAGCATCTTGGTCCAGGTAGGGTTACAACTGGCACACCAGGCGAACCTGGGCAAAAGCCCCCCTGGTCACAGCTCCTATGTGATCTTCAAAATTGAGCCGTGAATCCAGGAGGATGCCCAAGTTGCGAGCCCTATCAACGGGGGGGGGGGTAACACCTCACCCCCCATCATTAAAGATGGAATAGTCTGGTTAACCCGAGATGTCGATATGCACAGCCACTCAGTCTTGGCAGGATTGAGACGAAGCCTATTTCTCCCCATCCAGACCTGGACTGCCTCCAGGTATAGAACCATCACGGTGAGGGCATCACTGGGTTGGTTCGGGGTGGAGAAAAAAAGTTGGGTATCATCAGCGTACTGATGATACCCCACCCCGAAACCCCGAATGATCTCACCCAGTGGCTTCATATAGATGTTGAACAGGAGAGGAGAGAGAACCGACCCCTGAGAGACTCCACAAACGAGAGGCCTCGGGGCGGATCTCTGCCCTCCTGTCAACACCGACTGCGAGCGGCCCAGGAGATAGGAGGAGAACCACTGTAGAATGGTGCCTCCCACTCCCAACCCCCTGAGATGCCACAGTAGGATACCATGGTCGATGGTATCAAAAGCCGCTGAGAGATCTAATAGGACTAGGACAGAGGAACAACCCCTGTCCCAAGCCCGCCAGAGATCATTCACCAGTGCGACCAATGCCATCTCGATGCTGTGCCCGGGCCTGAAACCCGATTGGTACGGGTCCAGATAATCAGTTTCCTCCAGGAACAGAGGAAGCTGATGCGCCACCACACTCTCAACAACCTTCGCCAAAAAGCAAAGGTTGGAGACCGGATGATAGTTATTTAAAACAGCCGGGTCCAGGGCAGGCTTCTTGAGGAGGGGTCTCATCACCACCTCCTTCAAGGTGGCAGAGAAGATACCCTCCTTCAAGGAAGCAGTTATTACTGCCTGGAACCAGCCTCATGTCTCCTTCCGGGCCGCATAAATCAGCCAGGAGGGGCACGGGTCCAACAAACAGGTGGTGGAGCTCAGCCTCCTCCTCATCCTGTCCACATCATCAGGGGAAACAGGATCGAACTCAGTCCAGATAACATGCTCAAGACCGTCCGATTCCTCCACGTCAGACTCTGCCCAGTCAGATTTCAAACCATCCTGGATCTGAGCTATTTTGTCTGGCAGATGATGACTAATCTCCTCGGCCCGTCCCTGTAAGGGATCCTCCCTCACCTCCTGGTTAAGAAGGGAGCGAGTCACCCTAAACAGGGCGGCTGGGTGATTATCTGCGGATGCAATGAGGGCAGCGAAGTAATTAGCCTTCCTCATCGCCGCAAGATAAGACCTTATAAAGATTCTTAATTGCAATCGGTCAGATTCGGATCGGCTGGACCTCCAACAGCTCTCTAGACCCCATCTCTACGCTTCATCTCCTGGAGCTCCACAGAAAACCATGGAGCCCACTGGGATCTGCGCTGGGTCAGGGGTCGCAAGGGTACACCACAGTCGAGCGCCTCGGTGGCAGCCCTTTCCCAGGCATCCACCAAGGTGTCAGCCAGGCTGTGAGTGAGGGGGGTAGGTATAGACCCAAGCACTGTCTGGAACCGTTCTGGATCCATTAGGCACCTGGGGCGGAACCATCTGGTCGGTTTCACAGCCCAGCAGCGTGGGGTGGCATAACGGAAGACCAACCGCAGGAGGTGATGATCGGACCATGACAGGGGGACAATAGTTGGCGAGCCCCTCCCAGATCATCAAGCCACTGCCCAGATAAGAAAACTAGGTTGAGAGTGTGTCCCCCCCCATGAGTCGGACCCTGAATTACTTGGGTCAGGTCCATGGCCATCATGGAGGCCAAGAACTCCCGGGTTAACTGAGATGACCCTCCCAGAAAAGGCAGGTTAAAGTCGCCCAGAACTATAAGTCTGGGAAACTCAACTGACAACCCTGAGAGGGCATCGAGAAGCTCAGGCAGGGCTGTTGCCACACAGCTGGGTGCCAGGTATGTTAGAAACAAGCCCAACTGAGCCCCAGGGCCACACCTCAGGAGGAGGGACTCACTCCCACCTATCTGTACAACAGTGGACTCCCGTGGACATAAGGTCTCCCGTATAACTACTGCCACCCCACTGCCCCTGCCCTGAGCCCTCGGCTGATGCAACACAGAGAAACCTGGAGGGCAAAGCTCAGTTAGAGGGACACCTCCCTCTGAGCCCAACCAGGTTTCTGTAACACATGCCAGATCTAGCTATGGCTAGACAGTGGAGTTAACTAGCTTTTTCTTCTGTTAGTTTCTGGTAGGATTGTCCTGTACCATTCAGGGAGACCGCCATCTCTCGTAGATCCCTGGGACTTCCTTCCTTCATGCCACCTCTCCAGGGTGACTTCTGGCCCATTTAGGGTCCCCAACCAGAAAGAAATTCAGCCAAAGGGTTCAGCATTCTGAATCCTCCAACTGCTTTACTGTAAAGAGGAACAGGAAGTCCAGCCCTGACACCCTTATCATGTCAGCTATTTCCTCCCAAATAAACCTCAATTTATAAAGTTGTTTCTAAAGCACAATGTGGGGATCTAGAAGTAATATTTTAGTAGTTTAATGAAGAATGAAGAGGAATTTCTCTGGATCTGGATACTAGATTTCTGCTGATCTACCCTAAAACTACTGTATACAGATAGTCTTTGAGTTACAAGCATAATTGAGCCTGAAATTTTGATCGTAAGTCATTGTGGTGGTAAGTTGAACCATTATGTGACTGGACTTGATATTACAACTATTTTTACTATGGCTGTTAAGCAAGTCAGCATAGTTATCGAGCAAATCTCATGTTTGTAAGTCTGAATCCAACTTATCTGATGGATGTTTTTTGGTGAAAAATGGCAAAGTTGTAAAGTTTGTTTGTTTATTTAGCATATGGCAAATTATAAAGTGAAATCATGTGACTGCAAGAGGCTGCAACTAGTCATAAATGAAGGGCAATTGCCAAGCACCCAAAATATAATAATGTGACCATGGGATGGTGCAGCAGCCATATCTTTGAGGAAGAGCCATGAATATCCTTTTTCAAATCCATCACATGGTCAGCTAATGATCCAACTAAATAGCTAGTTCATTTTCACATGTCCCATCTCCCATAATATATTTATATCCCTTTGATTTTTCCTACCCATTTGCAAAATTTTGCAAGTGTTCCTTTCAAGATTTTCCTGTTCTCTAAGATGTTTTCTTATCCTTATGGCCACCAATATTCTTTCAGAAAGAGAGAGAGAGAATAATGCAAGGCCCAGAATATAGCCTTATGATACACCTCATTATAGCTGGAAGCAGAGCAAGTAACAGATCCTCACTGAGTACTATTGTTCAGTCACCTCTGTAAAAATGTCCAGCCAATATTTCACCATCTTCTCCATTATGATCACATGTGAAAAGTGGCTCAGCATTTGTCTGAAGTCAAGATACTCTAAGTACACACACATACCCCCACACACGAAAGAGAGAGAGAAAGAGAGAGAGAAGGAGGGAGGGAGAGAGCTTTCCATTCACACAACTCTGCATTGGTCTGCATTGGCACGGTCCTTAAATACAGTACCCTGGAATAGCATTAAACTATTTTATTCAGTCTAATAGGTTGGAATGTCCGTCTCAAGGTTCCAGCAGTTTGAGGCCATAAGTCATCCCTATCCTTCTGTCAAACCTTGGGGAAATCAGGAGAATCAGACAGTTCAAATGAGTATAAAGATTTATTGCAAGCTTTAGCTCTCTACCAGAATCCAAGCTACTAACAGTTGAGGGAAATTTGAGAGAGTTAAGTAAGGCATTTAAGGTGGGTGGACTTAGACCTCTTGTGGGCATGCAGGAATTCATGACTTCTGATATGTTTGACCTTTCCCTTCTTTACTTGTGGTGAGAAATAAATAACTTTTCCTTCTCTTTTTCTGTTAGGTGTATATTTTCTTCCCCAAATTAATGAAATACCTCCCAGGCCCTCACAAGAATGCCCTGGCTTCGGTGGATACTATACTTACATTTGCAAAGCAGGAAATAGAGAAGCACAAGGAATCTCGCTCTCTGCATGAGCCTCAGGATTTCATCGATTACTATCTTCTTCAGATGGAGAAGGTTTGGGTTTATTGTGTTCAATACACGGGCAAGAAGTTATTATATTCCTTGCTGTAAATAAACAGGCAGAGCTACTGATCACGCGTTCCTTCATCTTGGATTTTTTTTCTTTTTTATTCAGTTCCCATTGTGAACACAGCCCATGCTTTGAAATAAGAACTGTATTGTACCTCTGCTCTTATTAGACATGGAAGGTGGGGGGGAAACACAACTCAGCAGCTGCTGTTTGTCAGCCTCTCATGTTCGTCTGCCACTCCTTTTTCTAAAAAAATTCCATTAAGAAGGAAAAGTTTCTTTTCAAGTCTTACTGGCTCAGGGTTGACTCAGCCTTCCATCCTTCCGAGGTTGGTAAACTGAGGACCCAGATTGTTGGGGGCAAATATGCTGACTCTGTAAACCTCTTAGAGAGGGCTGTAAAGCACCGTGAAGTGATATATAAGTCTAAGTGCTATGGCTATTGCTAAAAGAATGAACAAGGTAGGGATTTTGATTAATTCATACTTAATCCCTGAAATGATTGGAAAAGGACAGATTCTTCCATAGCCTTGACCATAAATAAATATGTAAAATAATTTGAAACAAGGGTCGTTCTTTCCAACGTTTTGGGGAAAAAAAACAGAATAATTTTTTAGAAGTAACTTATCGATTTGAAGTGCCTAAGAGCTGGGCTCCCTATTTCACATGGCTTTAGTGTCTCTATAGTCACAAGGAAGAGTAATTCAGTAGTGCATCAGAAGTCAAGTAACAGCCCTGTATCCAAACCGGTTCATTTTGTTTAATTTGATACCATCAGTCTTGAGTTTATCTTTGGTCTGGTCCTCAAAATATGCTGCTTCATATTTTACTCTCTTATCATGGTCTTATCAGTATAAACTTTATTTATTTATTAAATTCATATGCCTCCCATCTCATTGTTACAAAGATTCTGGGCAATGTAAAAGGTAAAAAAAATATAGTACAAAACACTTAAAATGAGAAATATTAAATAAGAAACTAAAAACCAAGAGGAGTGGTGACATAGAGGGATGGGCATCTTCTTTCTACACCGTCATCCTCAAAATAGCCCACTCCAATTGTGGCCCCAGGCCAACCAACAGAGCCAAGGTTTTAGCCTGAATCAGGAGACTGGAGACCGACATCACCTTCACCTGGAAAATATGCTATGGCGGGAGGGGGGAACCACAGCAGAAAAGGCTCTTCTATTGGAACTTCTCAGCTGAAATTCATTGGCAAATGAGATCTAAAGTAGGCTTTTTCTGCTGGATTAAGTGGGAAAGGGCAATCCCATTGGGGTGAGATGGCTCCTTAGATACAGTACCTTGGACCCATGCCATAAAGCGCCTTATAGGGAATAACCAACACCTTGAATTAGACCTGGAAGCAAACTGGCAATTGGTGCAGCCCATACAACAGAGGTGTTACATGGGCCACCTGGGGAGCCTCAGGAACTGTCCACACTGCTGCGTTCTATACCAGTTATCGCTTCCAAATACTCTTCAAGTATTTGTAGCCCCATGCAGAACATGTTGAAATAATCCAGCCAAGAGATGACCAGGGAATGAGTGATTGCTTGGGCCTCACAATCCAGGAAAAGGCACCACATGAAGTTGCAGAAAGGTTTTCCTAGCCATAGCTGCCAGCTGTTCTTTGAGCAGGAGTTGTGAGCCTAGGAGAACCCCTAAGAAACAAAAACAATCAGAGGAAAGCTGCCTAGAATTCATTGTAATTTTCATTTCCTATTTTAAACATCAGAGCAGGAATGACCCTGATTCTACCTACAACGAAGAGAACCTGGCTCAGTGCATTTTTGATTTTTTTTCTGCTGGGACAGACACAACCTTTGCTACTCTGAAATGGGCACTGCTCCTCTTGACCAATTATCCTGACATCCAAGGTGAGCGAAATCTGGGCAGTGGGAACAAAGGGCCAATCTCAGGTTCTAAAACACAGAAAGTATTTGAAATACAAATTGTCCTGCAGTGAGTTGTCCCACAGCAAGTTAGCTGTGGCGAATTGTCCCACAGCAACTTCATCGTGGTGAGTTGGCCATGGAGAGATGGCTGTCACAAGTTGTCCCATTCCGTGTGGACAAGGGGCCACTGAAAGGACAGCTCATGTCCTGTTATATTATTTTGTCTATAAAGATTCATGCGCTCATTTTATCAGCTGGATAGCTGAAAGCTTGAGTTGCACAATGGGGTGAACTCCTGTTTCTTGTCCCAGGTCCTGCCTACTTTGCAGTTGGAAAGTAAGCAAATGAAAGTAGATAAATAGGTACTGCCTTGGTGGGAAGGTAATAGTCATGCTGGCCACATGACCATGAAAATGTCTTCAGACAATGCTGTCTCTCTTGGCTAGGAAACGGAGGTGAGCACTGTCTCCTAGAGTCAGACACGATTGGACAGGAGAAACCTTGATATTTACATTTTATGAGCTGATGTTGTGCTCCTGTGGACAGGGGGCCACTGAAACTACAGTTCAGGTCCTGTTATATTATTCCCTCTATTACAGGGGTCCCCAACCCCGGTCCGTGGACCACTACTGGGCCATGGCATGCCAGCAACCAGTCTGCACAAACAAGCAAAGCCCCATTCATGAGATGCAGGCAGCACACAAAACCACACACCCAGCAGGCTGCAAAAAAAACTCTCCATGGAACTGGTCCTGGTGCCCAAAAGGTTGGAGACCTCTGCTCTGTAAGGCTTCATGTAGTCATTTTATAACTCTTTACCTGGTAAAATATTCTGGGAAATTCTCATCTCTTTTGTGTATAGATGTTACTATTGGATAGTATGACACGGTTTCTTTGAATGTAGCTAAATTCCTCTAAACTGTCTGTAAAATTAGGTAGAATTGGTCTCCTATTGATAATCTCACCACAAATTGTAATATGTCTTTTTCTGTTAATTTTTTTTTTTAAAGTTCAATGTTTAACTCTGCTCTGTGACCATAATAAAGGATTGTTTGTTACTTCTGAGGAGTAAAATTAGGAAATGAATAAATAAAGGAATGAATAAAGGAATAAAAAACACAGTACTGAAAATGAAGCTTCTGTTTCCATCTTTTTTTTTCCTAGAGAAAATCCAGAAAGAGATTGAAGGTGTTTTTTGTTCCTCAGGGTCAATTTCTTACCAGGATCGGAAGAAGCTGCCCTACACCAATGCCGTGATTCATGAAATACAACGTATAAAATATGCCTTGCTATATGGGGTTCCCAGGAAAAGTACAAAGGATGTGAAGATGAGGGGTTACCACATCCCAAAGGTGAGAAAACATGTTCAGGATGCATTACTGTAGCCCAAAATGGAAGGTCTCTATTCAGGAAGAGTCATGTAAAATTGCATAAGCAAAGAATAGCAAACATTTTTGAGGGATGAGTTATGGGTTTCAATCCAAACACCTTTCAGCTTTTACAACTAGAACTTTAAACATTGTCTATTTATCCTAGGAAGATGATAAGGGCTGAACTGAATTATAGTCATGTATAGCCATGTTTCTTTGTCCCCTTCTTTAAGAGATAAGGTGACTTTAGTTAAGAGAAAGGAAGTTAAGCTGTTGAGCAGCCACTGTTCTCAGAAACTGCTCTGAGAAATAGACTTCCGGGTGGCAAGGCTCCGTTGATGGCAGCTGTTTCGGCTGTCAGCCCCACTGTTTTCCGTAGAGCCACAAAAAACAGCGACGATCAGCTGTTTGGTGGCTCGGAAACCCACTCCTTGGGAGAAGAGGAGGGGGTGAGTGCTTAGGCAGGGGTAGAGCTCCCCTAGACCTCCAGAGTTTAAACTCTGGTGGTTGAAGGGTGTGAGCCCCCCCGAAGCCTGAGTTTGCTCTGGACTTCAGGATGCCTCTGCTCCAAGGCTTTGGAGCAGAGCAGGACGCTGCAACCATCCCTGCTATTGATAGTGAATTGTGGATTACTTGGATGCAGGCAGAGTTGTGCAGGAGAATGCTGTAATAGCAAGTATTTGAACTTTAACTCAGAGTATTTTGTGGAAAAAGTTGCAAGCGGTGCGGAAAGTGAAAGCGCGCAATAGAATTAAGCGGTGTTAAAATGGCTTCCAAACCAACAAAAGTTCCTAGAAATGCTGGTGTTTCGCCAGTTCAGCAGTCTTCATTACAGGCTTTGATGCCTCCTCCCGCGGCACCCACACCCGCACCAGCTTTAACAATAAAAGATTTACAGGATGCTTTAAAAATACAATCCCAAGAAATAGCTGAAATTATTGAGGAGAAGAATACTGAGATAAGAGCAGACATTTTAGCTGCATTTCAAGGATTGGCAGTGTGTATTGAACATTTGGATGACCGAGTAGAAGTACTTAGTCAAAATAACATGAGACTAGATGCTAAAATGCTGGATGCTGAAACTGTGATGGAAAAGATTGATGATGATGTAATAAAATGATACAGTATTGTGAAATGGAGTTTGCTGTGAGAATCAGAGGTTTGAAAGAAGATCCTAAGGAAAATTTGAAAGAAGTATTGTCACAAGCTCTTGAACAGGTTTTGGGGCATTCAGCAGAAGATATTATGGTGGATATAGTTAAAATATTTTGTGTTAACTCCTGGATTGCAAGACAAAGAAAGTTACCTAGAGAGCAATTAGAAATGAGGTTATTCAAGCTTTCTATAATAATAAATTTACAGTTGCAGAGCAAGAAGTTTTAATTCTGAAAGAGATTCCTCCAAGAATTTTAAGGAAAAGAAAAGAATTTGCTTTTTTGGCAGAAGAATTAAGGAAACGTGATTTTCAGTTTAGATGGGAGATTCCAGTAGGCATGGTGGTGATGCACGCAGGCACAAGATATCATATTAATACAGTTTTGCAGGCACGAGATTTCTATGCTAATATTTTGAAAGCAGGCTCCCCACCATCTTTGGAACTTAGAAGGAGGAAGGATGAAGGAGAGTGTCAGCCACGAAGGGGGAGTATATAAGGAGCTGAAGGAGTTATTCAGCTGAAGGATAGAGAATCCCAGCAAACTACAGGAGAGGATCAGATTTCGGTACCAATGGAAGAGATTAGAGATCAAAGAGTGACAACTAGACGAATGAGACAAGAGCAAGAACAACAGAAAGCCATAATTACATCTCAAAAACCTACTTATAGTGAAGCAGTGGGAGGAGCGAAACCGAAGAGAGTGCAGGTGATTCTGGAAGAGGTGCTCCAAAAGCTTCAGGTCGTAAAAGATGGCGACAAAGCTTCTAACTTGGAATGTTAATGGATTAAATTCCCCGCAGAAGAGAAAGAAAGTATTTCACTACTTAAAACAATTTAAAAATGATGTTATTTGTTTACAGGAAATGCATATTCGAGCAGCTGATCAAAAGTATTTGATAAACTCTAGGCTGGGTATACAGTTTATTGCCTCTGCTCCTGACAAGAAAAATGGAGTTGTTATTTATGTCAAGAATACTTTAACAGCTAGTTTAATTGAAACAGATAAACAAGGAAGATATGTTATGGATTATATGCTCCTAACCAACAGCAAGGAGAATTTTATAAACTATTACATAGCAAGATTATTCAGTGGGATTACAAATCTTGTATTTTTATGGGAGACTGGAATGACATTTTGGACATACAATTGGACAAAAGAGGCCTTTTTCTAAGTACGCCAAGTCATGCTAGATTGCCTAAATCATTTTTTGAGATGAAGGATGACTTGGAATTGAGAGATGTTTGGAGAGAAAGAAACTTGCAAGAAAAAGACTTTACTTTTTTCTCTGATAGGCATCAATTCCTATCCAGGATTGATTTTGTATTAATTACCAATGATTTTTTTTCTAGGATTAAGAAGATTAAGATATGTCCAAGAACTATATCTGATCATAGTCCAGTATGGTTGGAAATAGAAAAAGACAATGGAGACAGACGGTCTTGGCGACAAAATGAAAATTTGTTAAGATATCAAGAAAATGTGGAAGAGTGTAAAATACAAATGATAGAATTTTTTAAATAATATGTATAAAGGGTACTTCTATTTAGATGGTTTGGGATGCAAGTAAAGCTTATATGAGAGGAGTGTTAATATATTTGAATAATAAATACAGACGTAAATTGGAATTTAGGCGAAAAGAATTAGAGGATCTCGAATCCATCTGATGGGAAGATCAAAGAGGCAATTACTTTACTAAGAGGCCAGTTTGATATGTTGATGGCAGATCAAGTGCAACTAATTTACGGTATGTTAAACATAACACCTTTTGTAATGCCAATAAGCCGGGTAGGTGGTTAGCCTACTTGTTAAGGAAGAAACAAAGCGCACGTAATATAGATAGAATAGAGTACAAGGGTAAAGTGGTGCATCAGCAGAATCTTATTAAAAAGGCTTTTGTTGATTTTTATTCTAAGTTGTATGTTAGAGATAAGATTCTAGATATAGATATAGATACATATCTGCAGGAAGTTAATATTCCTGTTCTTACACAAGAACAAAGGGAAGGGATGAATCAATTGATAAATGATGAAGAAATTATTTTAGCAATTAAGCAATTAAAGGTGGGTAAAGCACCAGGAACAGACGGTTTGACTGCCGTCTACTATAAAAATTTACAGTCAGAAATGGTGGAACCTTTAAGAGAATTGTTTAGGACAATTCAATTGGGAGGAGAAGTGCCTCCGTCGTGGAAAACAGCTTTTATTTCGTTGATTCCGAAGGAAGACCAAGATGGTACCCAAGCCAAAAATTATAGACCAATATCGCTTTTAAATACAGATTATAAGATATTTGCAAAAGTTTTAGCAAATAGATTAATGAAGGTAATGCAGCAAGTGATTCATAGTGATCAAACTGGATTCATAAGTGGTAGACAAATGAAGAATAATGTGAGACATATTGTAGATTTATTGGAATTTTTGGATAGAAATAACCAGGTCTCTGCAGCGCTGATCTTTTTGGATGTTGAAAAAGCCTTTGATCAATTGGATTGGCAATTTTTAGTTAAAGCATTGGAGAAAATGGAATTTGGGGAAATTTTTTTACAACCTATTAGAGCAATATATCAGAAGCAAACAGCTCGAATAATAGTTAATAGTAGTTTGACAGAAACATGTAATATTGAAAAAGGTACAAGACAGGGGTGTCCATTGTCACCTTTGCTGTTTGTTTTAACACTGGAAATATTATTGATTAAAATACGAGACTCAAATAAAATTAAGGGAATTAAAATAAGAGATCAGGATTATAGACTGAGAGCGTTTGTGGATGACCTGGTTATTACAGTAAGTCAACCGACTTACTCAGTTGTAGAGTTGATGGAGATAATAACGTCATATGAGAAAGTTTCTGGATTTAAGATAAATATACAAAAAACTAAAATATTGTCTAAAAATATGACTATAGAACAAAAGGTTGTTTTAGAAGAGTTAACGGGATTTGAAATAGTTAAAAAGACTAAATATTTGGGGGTTTACCTTTCAGCTTCAAATGTGAAGTTATATAAGAATAATTATGAATTGTTATGGTCAAAAACACAAAAAGAGTTAGATGGTTGGGAAAAGTTACAACTATCCTTATTGGGAAGAATTGCAGCAGTAAAAATGAATGTCTTGCCAAAATTTTAATTTTTGTTTCAAATGATACCTATACTTAAAAAGGATTTAAATTTGGAGGAGTGGCAGAAAGGTCTTGATAAATTTGTTTGGGCAGGGAAAAAGCCACGAGTCAAATTTAAGATAATACAAGATACACGTGAAAGAGGTGGTCTTAAAATGCCCAATTTTAAATTATATTATGAGGCTGCTGCTTTATCATCAATAAGTGATTGGTTTAATTTAACACAAGGGAGATTATTAAATCTTGAGGGTTATGATTTGTTATTTGGTTGGCAGAGAGCCTTGGTGGAGCAGTGGGCTAATGCCTCCTTAAGTAACACCAGCTGCCTGTAATTAGTGCAGGTTCGCATCCCACCAGGCTCAAGGTTGACTCAGCCTTCCATCCTTCCGAGGTAGGTAAAATGAGGACCCAGATTGTTGGGGGCAATTAAGCTGACTTTGTAATAATGCTGCTTGGGGTGTGTGTGAAAGCCCTAATAAGCAGGCATATACATAGAATGAAGGCTACTGCTAAGCTTGTAAGCCGCCCTGAGTCTTCGGAGAAGGGCAGGATATAAATGGAATTAAAATTAAAATAAATAAATAAATAAATGCATATTTATTGTATGATAAGAAGGAGGATAATGTGTTTAAGATACATATATTAAGGTATGCTCTTTTGTGAGTATGGAAAAAATATAGACATGTTACATTATAAGATACCAATTTGGGCAATACCTAAACATGCAATAGAAAATATAAATGTTGGATTTAAACATGATGAGACCACATATAAAGAAATTTTAAGGATAGAAAGGAATGTATGGCAATTAAAGCCATATAATATTTTAAAAGAAGAAAAGATTGTGCAAACCTGGTTTCAGTATGGGCAGTTACAAGCAAGATGGAAAGAAGATCAGAAAGTTGGCTTTTCGATAACTGATGGAAATTTGGTAAAACAAATTAGAGATCAAGGTCAAGCACATATAAGAAGGATATATAATGCATTGATAGAAATTGATTCAGAAACGGAACTTGTTAAAGATTGTGTGATAAAGTGGGCCCAGAATTTTCAGGAGGTTATAACAATGGATACTTGGGAAAAGATTTGGGTCAGAAACGTAAAATTTACACAGGCCCAAAATTTAAGAGAGAATTTTTATAAAATGTTTTATAGGTGGCACTTAGACCCTAAAAAACTAGCAAGTATGTATCCGAACTGCCAGCCCAAATGTTAGAGGTGTGGTTGTGAGGATGCAACGTATTATCACATATGGTGGAAAAATTTTTGTAAAAAAATCAAAGCTTTTTTATTAAAATCTGGTGGAATGTGCAGAAGATATTTAAGAAAAAAATAAGGTTTTCTCCGCAGTTGTTTTTGTTGGGTATTATTACAGACTTTACTGTTATAGATACTAAATTGATGTTGAACTTAATTACGGCAGCAAGACTTTTAGTAGCGCAATATTGGAAGAAGGAGGAACTGCCAACTATAGAAGAGTGGACTTTGAAAGTCTCTAACTTGGCGGAAATGGCAAAGATTTCAGCATATTTGAAAGAACAATCGCAACAGAGATATATTGTGGAATGGAGAAGATGGATTGAATATATTCAGAATAAACATGGGGCTAAAAAGTCTCATTTAGCATTTGAATAAGTAGTGGTTTTGTATGATGTATTATTAGTTATTTGTTATTTGTTAGTAATATAGTTATGACTATAGAGAGTTAAAGTGCGATAGAATTTAATGTTTTTTCTATTTAAAAATGTATTGTAAAACTTTTCAATAAAAAAAAAAGAAACTGTTCTGAGAAATGAACAAACATGGATCTGTAAAGAGAAGCTATGAGCAAGGGTTTCATCAATATTATGTGAACGTTTTTGCTTGTTTACGAAACTGCTCTCTTTAGTCAACTCTTTTTTTTTTAACAGGGGACCTTTATCATCCCAGACCTGCGCTCTGTTCTTCTTGATCCTGAACAATGGGAGACACCCAAAAAATTCAATCCAAATCACTTTTTAGACAGGGATGGGAAGTTCATTGAACGAGAAGAGTTTCTGCCCTTCGGAATAGGTAAACCCAAAGCGACTTACTTGTTTCTTAATTAATTAATTAATTTAAATGAATGAATGAATATATATTCCACCCATCTCATTAGCAAGTGATTCTGGCCATCTTACAGATTTCCACCCCCATCCCTGAGTTCTGAGGTCATCATGCTCTGAATAGCAAATCAAGGAATTCTAATTTCTTCTAGTAGCTGGGGCAGATCCACAGCAAGTGTGACATCCTGAACCATTCCTGAACTGACAATATGAGCATGAATATTTAAATCCCTGGCAAAAAAAGAAGCCAAAAGTGGCCCAATGCTACAGTAGCAATTACTCTGAGGGGGACAGGAAGAAGGGCCTGTTTTGCAGACTATTAATCCCACATTTGTCCCAGCAACCAGGTGCAGCAAGCAAAGACTAACAAGAATAGGTGTGTGGTCAGTGAAAGGGAATTCCTATGGATTAAGTCCATTCCATTTCCCGCTAATCCAGCTGTAGCTTAGTGCACCATAAAATAAGTTGGTGGACAGAATGGTGAGAAAGTCACTTCCCTCTTGCAGGCAAACCTCTAGAAAAATATGCCTGATCAGTTTTTTTCATGGGTCCATAGCTTTGCCTTTGAAATCATGCATTGTCTAGTACAACCTGAGTTAAGATCCCCTTGAGGGGTGTCAACAAACAGAGTTAAATGGGAGAAAACATCTCTAAGAATCGAATCTGTGGGAAGTTATTAGGATTCAGCATGAAAATCTATTTTGATTGTTACAAAATGTTTCAGATTTACTTGCCAATGGGTTATACTCTGGAGAACAGATTATGGCTCCCTTTATGCATGCTTTGTCTCATCTACAGGTGTGCGAGTATGTGTGGGACAGCAGCTGGCAAGAATTGAGATCTTCATCTTACTGACCAGCCTGTTGAGGGCCTTCAGCTTCCGATTGCCTGAGGGAGTGAAAGAACTCAATGAAGCCCCTGTGGCAAAGATGATAATGCATCCACACCCTTACAAGTTGTGCGCTATTCCCACACAGGCTTAAACTGCATTTCCTTTGCGAAGGACTTGTTAGAGGCATCTTTGCTCCCACTGATGGGTCAGGGGTCTCCAGCCCCTGCAGCCCCATTGGAGAGAGTTAATGGTCCTCCAGCCCCCTCACTCTTATTGGTAAGGGAGGGGCTGGGGACCCCTATAAAAACCTCTGCTCAGGGGCTGCTCTCTGTCTTGTTGCTCTCTTGTTGCTTTCTTGTTCAAGCTCCCTTTGGGATGATCCATGAGCTCAATCCAGGCATGGATGCCTCCATGCCAGGGAACTCTTTCTATTTACTTTATCGTTAAATAAAGCTTCATCTGATTGCATCCCTGCGTGCTGCCTTTTTCTTGGAAGCACCTTAACGAACCATCAGTCTCGTGAGGCCATCTCACAAATTGGTAGCAGAGAGGATGGTTTAAGGCAACGCTTCCAAGCCAGCAGCTAGAAGCAAGATGCCTGGTGGTTCCAGCAAAAACCCATTTGAGACGGATGGCAGGAGATCCCTGATTGTGACCAGGAGTCTTCAATCAAGGACGGCAGCTCTGCATCCAGCCCCTGACGCCAACTTCGTTCCAGGTGAGAGCACAGATGACCTCTATTCCCCCAGAGGAGCGCCAGGGACCCCTTCGCATGCCTCCCTACAGCTGCAAGCCACAGAGGGAAGCATGGAAGGCTTACAGTCCTCCCAAGACTGCCAAGACACCCAGGAAGCAGCCCAGGACCAGGACAAGTGCCGCGTGGACCAGATGACTAACCAGGAATGCAGGGAGCTGCTCCTAATGCTCCTTGCAGCACAAAGGATGCCACAAGCCTCACCACGAGGGATGCCAGCGCAGGGGGCCTCTTGACACCGGGTAAGTCCTTCCCCAGCGCCCATGAGGCCCCCTAACATGGCACCGGCCACCCTGGGGGACCCTGGGGCCCTGGAGCTTTTGGCGGGAAATTTCCCACCAAACTGTGATCTGCAGCTTCCGGGGCCAACCGGGACACCAACGTGGTTTGATAGGCCTCAGCCAAGCCTCAAGGCCAAGCAATCAGTGGCATCCAGCCGAAGCGGCACGCAAACCGCCTGGTCTTCCCCACCAGAAAGCCTCAAGGCCTATGATGGCCTCAAAGCCTGCCTAGCTGAGATTGCTATAGCAGAGATTGGGGCAACTATCCGAACCCTGGTTGCTGCCCTGGAGGCCAAAAGGACCATGGCCTCGACATCGGGGGTAGCCAGCCTACCTTGCTACCCCCAGGAGCCTCCCGGGGGAGCTCCGGGGCCTCCAACCACCTCCCCGAGGCCTAACTGCCGGGAGGCGTCTGTCCTGGAGCCTCCCAGCTATGTCCTGCAACCCCAGAGGGCCCCCAGTGAACCCCCGGGCCCTCCAGCCTACTTTTCTCTGCTGCCCAGACGCCCTGCTTGCCAGATTGCTATTGCCAGATGGTCTTCGGGGGGCCTCCGGACGAGGCCCCCTCCTCCAGTGCCGTCTTCAGCCGCCTCCAGGGTCTCCAGGACCAGCGATGGGCTCCTCCGGGCGATCCTGGGCGTCCCTGTGCCATCCCGGCCCCATCCTGCAGTCTTCGCCCCCCGGTGAAGTGTTCCAGTGCTGGGGGGGGGCTTCAGGAGGAATCTTAGGGGCTTCTGAGGCCTTCAGCCCCTCTTCAGGCCCAAATCCTGGCCTGCAGGCCTAGGCCTGGGCCTGGCCCAGAGGCAGAGAGAGAGACATCCGCTCCCTCCGCCTCCTGGGCTCAAATGAATCCTGAGCATGCCCAGTCGGGGCCATCCAAAAATCAGAGAAAAATACCACCACCTGCCAGCAGAGGGATCCCTTTTCCATTCACCTCAATGGAGAATTCACAGATCTATAGAAATGGATATAGAGCTAAGGAGAATTCTTTTTCATCTGCTTCTGCCCTCCCAAATAATTTTGCAAAACTGCAACTTGGAGGGGAGAATTACAGCAGTTGGAGTAAAGATGTGCAGATATGTCTATTGAAGGAAGGGACTCTAGAGATGGTTCTGGATCCCCCATCTCTTCCCTGGGGACCCCAAGAAGAGTGGTATCATAGACAAGCATATACCACTCTACTGAGCTCACTGGATGGCAACTTGTACCCCAGCATTCCAGATGGGCTCACAGCTGGCGAAGTTTGGGAGTTATTATACAATTTATTCAACAGCGACAGCATCAGTTCGATCACCAGACTCACAACTGAGTTTTACACCACCAGACTGAGGTTTGAGGCTAACATGGCCGAGTACCTGGGAAAATTGAAGGCGCTCAGGGCAGAACTGAAGTTCAGAGACTACCTTGTACCTGAGGCGAACATGGTCACCGTCATTCTGGCTTCCCTGGACAAAAATTGGAGCAGTTTCATTGTTTCACTGGAGGGGACAACGAAGGAAGCCATGACTCTGTCCTACCTCACAGGGAGGCTCATTGAAGAGGACAGGAGGCGCAGATATGCAGGAGAATATGCCAGAGCCACCATTCAGCGAGCCAGCAGGAGGCACCACAACTCAGAGCAGGTTAATGCTCTACTTGAGTGTTTCATCTGTGGCTCTGAGGGCCATCTGAAGAAGGACTGCCCCCATCATCAACAAGGCCCCAAGCGCAGTCCCAGTCAACGAAGGGGCAAGGGGCAAGGAAGGGGGCATGGCGGGAGCAAAGGTAGTGCCAAGGGCAATTTTGTGCATACTTGTGCTCTCACCCCCACCACAAAGGCTGATAGCCCCACTGACTTATGGTTACTGGACTCTGGAGCTTCATCTCACATTACCAATATGAAACAAGGGTTTAAAAGGTTAAAGAAAATTAACTCCTCTGTCAAGGTGGCCAATGGTGACAAGGCTTTGGTTGTTGGGGAGGGCACTGTCTCTGTACCCAGACTAGGAAATGTTGAAGGGGTACTGCATGCTCCCTCCATTGCCAACAATCTGTTAAGCATTATCAAATTATGTGACGATGACAGGGTGGAAGTTTTATTTCGCAAAGGGGGAGGTCATGTCACCCGGAACCAGAGGGTCATTGGAAGTATTGCCATCATAAATTGTTTGCCATACTTCTCCCCTGAGAACCCAGCCACAGAGGACAGTCCACCGGGTGCCACCTCAGAAGGGGCCTGCGCACGGAAAGAGAGAAAGCCCCCACAGCCAGCCCCAAGGCTGTTTAAGGAGCGCAAGGCCAAAGCGATTGCACCCAAGCCACCTCAGCCAGCTCCACAGCTTTCCAAGGGCAGTATGGACAAGAAAACCGAACCTCAGCAGGCACCTAAAGCACCGCTCAAGGCAACCAGAGCCAAGAGGGTGTCAGTGGGGAAGCCGCTCCACGATAAGTGCGCCCATCTCCTACACCAAAGATTAGGTCATGCGAGCTTCCCTGTGGTTAAAAAGATGGGAGAGTTTGCTGAGGGAGTCCAGCTCAAGGATTGTGAGGTGTTCCTGGACTGTGCCATCTGTAAGAGGACAAAGAGGAAGGCTGCCCCCATCCCTAAGGTGTCACTACGTAAGACCCAATACCCGTACCAACTAGTACATGTTGACTTGGTTGAGCCATTCACACCATCCCTAGGGAAAAGACAGTATTTTCTCACTGCCGTTGACGATTTTTCACGGTACGGCCACGTGTATACCCTCACAGAAAAATCCGAAGCCTTTGACGCCATAAAATCACTGTACAACTTTGTAGAGACCCAGTATAAGACCAAGATCGCACAACTGCAGAGCGACCGCGGGGCTGAGTTCATGTCCCGAAAATTCCAGGACTGGGTAAGGCGTAAAGGCATCCAACATTTTCTTACAGCGCCCTTCACTCCTGCTCAGAACGGTGTGGTAGAGAAAAGAAATGGAATCCTGCAAACTATGATGCATAGTCTGATTGCAGACACTGGGGTCACAGAATCATACTGGGCAGAGGCGGTGCACTATGCCAATTACACCTTAAACCACACCTGGAGCAGTGTTGTGGACCAGACCCCATATTTCCTGGTCCACGGTAGGAAACCAAGCTCTAGGACACTTGCGTGTGTTTGGCTCCTACACTTGGGTGCACATCCCCAAGCAACTGCGGAAGAAGGGGAGATCTGTCTCCCAGAGACTAAGGTTCTTGGGCTATGCTCCTGGCTCCAAGGCCTACCGTTTCCTGGGAGAAGAGGGCAGGACTGTGACTTCCCAATCTGCCTCCTTCGAAGAGGACTCCAATTGGACCCAGATTCACTCAAATGATCTGAGCCCATATGTCAACCGACCCAGCAAAGACGCACCAACCATGACATCACCTGAGACGACCACATACCCCGCCACCGACGAGAGCGAGAACAAGACGAAGATGTCATCCTACCTGGTTCAGATGGGGAGGATGAACCATCCAGTCCCGAGGTGATGCCTCAAAGACCCGCGATACCCAGCACCTGGGACCGAGGGTCTTCACATCCCGGTTGTGAAATGCCGGCTAACAAGGAACCCGCAGAACAAAAAGGCGGTGAGTGGCAGGAGGTCAGGAGGTCAAAGCGGTCCAACAAAGGGATCCCGCCAAAGAGAATCGACATTGGGCACATCGCGTCCATCAACAGCGTTGTGGTCACCCCAAAATCCTTCTCTGACATCCAGGAGCTGCCCATCGAAGAACAGGAGAAATGGCAGTTCACGATGGAGCAGGAGATGGTGAGCCTGAAAAAGCTAAAAGTCTTCACCCCCCAGCAACCACCAAAGGAGAGGAAAATCATTGGCACAAGGTGGGTTTTCAAGGCCAAACCACTTGCCAATGGCCTCTACCTGTATAAGGCCCGTTTGGTAGCACAGGGGTTCGCCCAGCGCTACATGGAGGACTACGGGGAGACCTACTCTCCAACCATCTGGGCAGAGAATGTCAAGGCCGCCCTCGTAACTGCAGCCACTCTGGGGGATGAAGTCTTCCAATTCGACATTCAGATGGCTTACCTCCATGCCAACTTGGACTGGCAGATCTACGTGAGGGCCCCTCCTGGCTACCAGCAGGAGGGGGGAAACACATGGCTGCTCCGAAAAGGGTTATATGGCCTCAAGCAGTCGGGGGAACTATGGTATGACTGCCTTAGAAAAAGTTTAGAACGAGTTGGTTTCAGTGCATCCCATGCAGATGAATGTGTTTTCACACGCAACTCCAAGGGTACCACAGAGCGGGTGTTAGTTTATGTGGATGACCTCCTATATGTAGGGCCTGACAAGGAAGGGTGTGATAAATTTGCCAAGGCCCTGGGGGAAAGGTTTACCCTGAAGTCTTTGGGGCGGGTTGACAGGTACTTGGGTGTGCACATCTTGGCCACTAAGGAGGGGTTTGCCCTATCTCAGAAAGAAAAGATTGAAGAGTTACTGGCCAAATGCAAAATGGCAGAATCTAACCCAATGCGTAGCCCGATACAAAGTGACTATTACAGTCACACTCACAAGGACGGTCCTGAGTTCACAGATAATAAGCTTTACAGATCTGTGATCAGCTCCTTGCTATATATCAGCAATTGGAGCAGGCCTGACATAGCTTTAGCTGTGAATCTACTGTCCAGGCATGTGGAACACCCAAAGGAATTCCACTGGACTGCTGTTAAGAGGGTACTTAGGTACCTCAGGGGCACGACCGATGCTCTCCTTGTGCTGGAGCCAGAGAAGGGGAAGACGGCCCAGCTCTCTGCTTACTCAGACGCAGACTGGGCTGGTGACACTAAGAGTAGACGGAGCACCTCTGGTTTCCTCATATTGCTAAATGGCTGTCCTATCCATTGGCATGTTAGGCAGCAAAAATTTGTTTCTTGCTCCACGGCCGAGGCGGAATATACCAGCCTGTCGGACACGGCCAATGATTTGATTTGATTCGATGCTCTGATAACGAGCATCTGGGCACCTCCTCCTCTGCCCATCCAAATTCAAGAGGATAATACGGCTGCAATTGCCATCTTGGGGGCATATGCAGTGGGCTCTAGGATCCACATAGACACACGCTATAAAAATGTCACTCAGCTTGCCAAAATATACATGTTGAGCATTGTAATACAACTGACCAGATAGCTGACCTGTTCACCAAACCTGTTCCCATTGACCGGCACAACCTTCTGTGTAAACGTTTGTGTTTGGTCTTCTGAACGTGTATATGCATGTCTATGACACCTGCTCACCCCCTCACATACATTCACTGGTCTCTGTCATTGGCTGGCAAGAAGGCAAATTGTTAGATGTTTTTGTGCCAGCCATGGCAGTTCCCCAAAAAGGTCATCAGATGGGAGCAAAGAAGCATCTTTGCTCCCACTGATGGGTCAGGGGTCTCCGGCCCCTGCAGCCCCATTGGACAGAGTTAATGGTCTTCCAGCCCCCTCACTCTCATTGGTAAGGGAGGGGCTGGGGACCCCCATAAAAACCTCTGCTCAGGGACTGCTCTCTCTCTTGTTGCTGTCTTGTTGCTTTCTTGTTCAAGCTCCCTTTGGGATGATCCATGAGCTCAATCCAGGCATGGATGCCTCCATGCCAGGGAACTCTTTCTATTTACTTTATCATTAAATAAAGCTTCATCTGATTGCATCCCTGCGTGCTGCCTTTTTCTTGGAAGCACCTTAACGAACCATCTCGTGAGGCCATCTCACAGGACTCTTGGCAAGGGATGGGCTGCACCTCATGAAAAAAGACTGGCCCAACTCATCAGGAGGGTTTTAAACTAAAATTGAGGGGAAAAGGTGACTGATCCTCAGAATCTCTAGAACCATATGTAAGAGAACACTACATATCTACAGAAATGCACATGATCAAAGATAAAATCTCTCCAGAATACATATGGGTCAATATAAAAGAGGAAAAAAAGTGACATTATCATAGGTGTATATTACAAAGCACACAACAATCAGAAGAAATAGATGAACTCTTTGCCAACCAGTTAACAAATGTATGTAGAAAGCATACTACAATAGTAATGGCTGACTTCAACCATCCAGATATCAACTGGGAGATAAACTCTGCAGCGAGTGGGAGATCAAACAGATTCCTAACCAACCTAGCAGACAATTTTGTCATCCAAAAGGTGAAGGAGAGAACTAGATGTTAAGCCTGAAAAATGCAATCATAAAAGCCCAGTCCAGCACAATACCACTGAAAAAGAAAAACAAGAAATTCAAGGTGCTGGTGATGACCTATAAAGCCCTAAATGGTTTGGGTCCAGACTATCTAAGGAAACACCTGCTGCCGGCATCAACTTCTCATTGTCCTGTGCGCTCCCATAGGGAGGGCCTCCTTAGGGTGCCACCGGTCAGGGAATGCCGGTGGGTGATCTCCAGAGGGAGGGCATTCTCTGTGGGCACGCTGCCCTTTGGAATGATTTACCTATGGAACTCCGGACTGCCCCCGACCTGCGCTCATTTCGCCGGGACCTGAAAATCTGGCTTTTCCATCTATCTGGCCTGGACTGAGGGGGTTTTTAGTTTTAAGTTTTAACATCGTTTTATTGTTGGGCTATTATTAATTTAATTCTTTTTAATTCTATTTGTATCTTAATTTATATTGTCTTTTAAATATTGCCCTGTAAACTGCCCTGAGTCCTTCGGGAATAGGGCAGTATAGAAAACTAATAAAATAAAATAAAATAAATAAATAAATAAAACCAGCATGGCTGCACAAAGATCTCTTGGACAAACTGAAAGACAAAAAGGACAAATACAAAAAATGGAAAGAAGGGCACATAACTGAGGCCGATTATCAGCAGACAGCCAGAATATGCAAAGATGAAGTCAGGAAAGCAAAGACTCAGAATGAACAAAGACCTGCAACAGAAATCAAGGATAATAAAAAAAGTTTCTTCCAATATATTAACAACAAGAAAAAAGTCAAGGAAATTATAAGCCCACTAAAGACAAAAAATGGCAAGGAAATAACAGGCAACAGGGAGAAAGCAGAAGTGCTTAACTTACACTTTGCATCAGTCTTCACACAGAAAAAATCATAGCCCAACATATGAACAAAAACCACTGAAAAAGACAAATTAGAAACAAAAATTAAAATAAGCAAGAAAATGGCAAGAGAACACCTATCTGACTTTGACAAATACAAATCACCAGGACCCGACAGATTACATCCCAGAGTTCTGAAGGAGCTGGCAGATGTTATCTCAGAACCATTGCATAATATCTTCAAAACTCCTAGAGCAGGGGTGTCAAACTGCTGGCCCAAAGTCTGGATGCGTCATGCGGAAGGTGCGCCCAACCCATTGCTGGCAATGGCAAAACTGTCTCGATATATTGCGTGATGTTATATGATGTCGCAAGTTTGACATGTCTCTCCTAGAGCATTGGGGAAATACTTGTTGATTGGAAAAGGGCTGATGTGGTTCCCATCTTCAAGAAGGGGAAAAAAAAATAGACCCAGGAAACAACAATCAGTCTAACATCAGTACCTGGGAAGATCCTGGAAAAGATAATAATAAAAAAACTAGATCTGTGAACAACTAGAAGCAAACAAAG
Source organism: Daboia siamensis (assembly GCA_024449315.1). Taxonomy (NCBI): domain Eukaryota; kingdom Metazoa; phylum Chordata; class Lepidosauria; order Squamata; family Viperidae; genus Daboia; species Daboia siamensis. Next base: position 120,974 of record JAKJMR010018375.1, on the reverse strand, counting down.
TTATAACTAGTAGCCAGCACAAGTTTGTCAAAAACAGATCAGGCCAAACTAATCTTATTTCATTCTTCAATAAAGTGACTAAACAAATAGACCAGTGAAATACTGTGGACATAGTATACTTAGACCTCGATAAGGAATTTGATAAGTTAGACCACAGACTACTCCTTGGTAAGCTAGAAAAAGGAGGAATAGACAACTTCACCACCAGATGGATCTATAGGTGGCTGACAAACCAAACTCAACGAGTAGTCCTCAATGGCATTTCATCCACATGGAGAGAAGTAAGCAGTGGGGTACCACAAGGTTCTGTCCTAGGCCCGGTACTCTGCAAAATCTTCATAAATGATTTAGACATGGGAATTGAAGGAGAACTCATCAAATTTGCAGATGACACTAAACTGGCAAGAGTAGCCAACACCCCAGAAGACAAACTCAGGATCCAAAAAGATCTTGACAAACTTGAACAATGGGCCCTGTCCAACAAAATGTATTTCAATGTAGAGAAAAGCAAAGTTATACATTTAGGCAGGAAAAATCAAAGGTACAAGACTGGAGAAGACTAAGGGCTATGGGACTTGGGTTTGGCTAGTCTAAAGAAAAAAAGAAATAGGGGAGACATGATAGCAGTATCCTAGTATTTGAGGGGCTGCCACAAAGAAGAGGGAGGTCAAACTATTCTCCAAAGCACCAGAGGGCAGGACAAGAAACAATAGATGGAAACTGATCAAAGAGAGAAGCAACCTATAATTAAGGAGAAACTTCCTGACAGTGAGGACAATTAACCAGTGGAACAACCTGCCTCCACAGATCTTGGGCACTCCATCACTGGAGATTTTTAAGAAGAGGCTAGACAGCCACTTCTCTGAGATGGTATATGTTGTCCTGCTTAAGTGTGTGTGTGTGTGTGGGGGGGGGGGGCTGGACTAGAAGATCTCCAAGGTCCCTTCCAGCTCTATCCTATTATTTCACATCCTGTCCTGTGAAATGATGGTAAGTCAATCTCGGCTTGAATATTCTGGCACGATGTGGAAAATCATCAAATGTCATCACTATCACTTGATTAAATTCCTAATCATGCAAGAATATTGCCTTGGGTTAATACATTTATCCATAATTGTTGTACAAAGAAAATAATTAAAATTATGGTATTTATGACTGGTTGATTATTTAGAATTAAATACCTTAAGCAAAACATCTTCTTGAAGCCCACTTCCATTAGCCCCCAAGGTCCCAAGGAGAGGTAGAGCCAAGGACAGGGAGGCAAATGTTTTCGGGTCCAAAGTTGTCCCAGAAAGAAGAGAATCGGCAGAGCAAGCAGAAAAACGAAGAAAATTGTCCCTATGGCCATCATTGTCCTTCTGGATCTTTCTCTCTGATGCTTCCAAGTGGATCTGGAGGTGGTTCTTTCTTTTTATCTCATGCTTTTTGGTTTCTTCCTGGTTTCTGTACTCCATTGATGGGAAACTAATAGCAATATATCTTTGATGATCTGTGTAATTAACTCTGATATTTAGTCAACAAGAGATTACCACATTCATTCACATACTTCTGACCGTGTGCCACTTAAGTAAAAGAGGAAGGGATTTTTTTTTTTTAAATCACGGACAGGGGGGTGGGTGGAAGCAAAAGCAATTAGAGAAAGAAAGTCATGTATCATTAAGATATAGAAGGATCTTGACATGCTTGAACATTGGTTGCTATCTAACAAAATGAGATTCAATGGTGAAAAAAGTAAGGCAAGAAAAACCAAACGCACAAGTATAGTATAGGTGGCACCTTGCTCAATAGTAGCAACTGTGAGAGGGATCTTGGAGTCCTAGTGGACAATCACTTAAATATAAGCCAGCAGTGTGCTGCAGCTGCCAAAAAAGCCAACACAGTGCTAAGCTGCATTAACAGAGGGATAGAATAAGGATGACATGAAATGTTAATACCACTTTACAATGCCTTGGTAAGGCCACACTTGGAATACTGCATCTAGTTTTGGTCACCACGATGTAAAAAAGATGTTGAGACTCTCAAAAGAGTGCAGAGAAAAGCAACAATGATGATTAGGGGACTAGAGGCTAAAACATATAAGGAACTGTTGCTGGAATTAGATGTGTCTAGTTTAATGGAGAGAGAGATTAGGAATGACATGATAGCAATGTTCCAATATCTCGGGGGCTACCACAAAGAAAGAGGGAGTCAAGCTATTCTCCAAAGCACCCGAAGGCTAGACAAGAAGCAACGGATGGAAACTCATCAAAGAGAGAAGCAACCTAGAACTTTGGAGAAATTTCCTGACCGTGAGAACAATTAACCAGTGGAACAACCTGCCTCCAGAAGCTGTGAATGCTCCAACACTGGAAGTTTTTAAGAAGAGACTGGCCAGCCATTTGTCTGAAATGGTATAGGGTTTCCTGCCTGAGCAGGGGGTTGGACTAGATGACCTCCAAGGTCCCTTCCAATTCTATTATTGTTAGTGTTATATTATATACCACTCATAGTCACTTTTGTGAATGAGACAATTGATACATGAAGTAAATAATTAAATTAGTTTGAATAATGCTTCAGACTTGGGCAATTATTCCTGCTAAAAGCTTTAGCATGGATCATTTCCAGATGTGGTCATGGATTAGGCAAGTGGACTGTTGACATCATTTTTAAACAGGTATTTCTAAACATATATATCTCTATATGTATAATTTGCTGCTTGGGTTTAGGACACCTTTCAGTCAATAACAGCTGCTGCAGAATCAATTACAACAGCCCTCCTTATTAGCATGGTGGTTAGACTTTTTTTTGTTGTAAAAGGCTGCAGAGCACCTGAGTTGGTTCTCAAAAGTATGAAGCCTTCATGAAGATTTCCCCTTATTTGGAAGCAAAGTTAAGCGAGGTTCATGATAAAGTCCTGATGCTGGGCTTGCAAAGGTATGTATGAGATATAATCCTGGACCAGATAATATCTCTTTGACCCAACAAGATTTTTTTGTATATTGGGGTAGATTTCATGGACATATGGAACATCATGATTTTCAAAATAATGCTGGCATACTATGATGTTAGGGATACATTGGGTTCAATTTTTTTAAAAAATTAATCCCTTTATTATTTGAGTGACACACGGTCGGAGGTAACCTCACTCATGTGGATTAATATAACAACCGGTTGTCAAAATTCCAGTGGTAAACAAACCAATAATCAAAAAATATCTTGCTACATCCCATCAATGAAATATGCAAAACCAGAAGAAGAGCAAAAAGCATCAGACAAAAGGATACAACCGTCTCCAGATGTACTAGTGAGCCTCAAAGAAAAAGCACTAGCAGGACAATGATGGTGATCGGGACAATTTTGGTTTCTTTGCTACTTGTTCTGTTGATTCTCGTCTTCCTGAAACAACTTTGGACCCAAAGACATTTGCCTCCTGGTCCTTTGGCTCTGCCTGTCCTTGGGACCTTTCTGTCAGCTGGGCTTTGGCTGTGTGAAGATTACTTCCTTAAGGTATTTAATTCTAACCAGTAATACGCAAGATAATTTTCTATTGTTTTCAATATCAAAATTACGGGCAAATGTATCAAGCTAGTAAAATATCCTCACACAATGAGGAATACATTTCCTCAAGTACTAGTGTTGACATTTGATTAGTTATTTTTCTCATCATGCCAGAATATTCAGGTAAGACTTCCTTATGGCTGCTTCGCAGAGAACAATGTGAAATAATAGGGCTGAATTTTTAGAAGGCAGATTCTAGTTCAGTCTTACCAAGAAATGTTTGATAATGGAACCAATTCTTCAAAGAGAGGGTGGTTTCCCTTTCACTCCGCTCAAATGGAAGCTAGACTTTCTTCTGTTAAAGATGCTTTATTCTATATTCATTTTTTTTGTGTAAAAATTTTATTAATTTTTTTTCATACAATTCAATACTACTTGTTCAACAACGTATTGTCTGAGTTTATCATTCACGAATACAAATTTAATTCCTAATCCTTTATTCTTTTCTCCAGCCATTGATAAAATAAATCCCAAATCTGACAGTATTCTGTTTCTTCTTTTTCTTTCAACCTCATAGTAAGTCGGTCCGTTTCTACACATTCTAGTATTTTTTTAATTATTTCTTCCTCTGATGGTATTTCTTCATTTTTCCAACATTGTGCAAATATGATTCTTGCTGCTGTTATCACATGTAAAATCAAATATATTCTTTGTTTATCAATCTTTTCTGGCATAATGCCTAATAAAAAAAGTTCAGGCTTAAAATCTACGTTTTCCCAACATCTTTTCTAGCCAAATATGTATTTTTGTCCAGTACCTCTTTGCTTTAACACATGTCCACCATATATGATAATAAGTACCTGACATGTTTATATTTCCATCATCTATCTGACATATTTTTAAACATTTTTGCTAATCTTTCTGGTGGCAAGTGCCATCTATAAAACATTTTATAATAAGTCTTTATTGATTAGCCCTTGGGCCATATCAAAGTGTAAAGTTCCAGCAACAAATTGTTACTAAAATTTGATAAAAGCAATTTAAAATGGAATTTGATAAAATACAATTTAAAATGGAATTAGAATAAAATATGATTTAAAATCAAATGGGAATAAAATACAATCTAAAATGAAATTGTAATAGTGTACACCTTTGAACTCTGGTGCCCTTTGAACTCTGGTGCTGGAGAAGACTCCTGCGAGTCCCTTGGACTGCAAGGCGATCAAACCGGTCAGTCCTAGAGGAAATCAATCCTGACTGCTCTTTAGAAGGCCAGATCCTGAAGCTAAAACTCAAATACTTTGGCCACCTAATGAGAAGGAAGGACTCACTGGAGAAGAGCCTAATGCTGGGAAAGATTGAGGGCAAGAGAAGAAGGGGACGACAGAGAATGAGGTGGCTGGATGGAGTCACTGAAGCAGTAGGCGTGAGCTTAAATGGACTCCAGAAGATGGTAGAGGACAGGAAGGCCTGGAGGAACATTGTCCATAGGGTCGCGATGGGTCGGACACGACTTCGCAACTAACAACAGCAAATAGTGTACAATAATTTAAGATATAGATAAAATATGATAAAATTATATTTTGGGCTCGCCCTTGCAATCTATCCCAATCAGTCCCACATATGCAGATCTTAAGCGAACCATTTTGTTTAAGTACTGGGCTACGTTAAATGTTATTTTCAAGTTCTGGCCGGACATAAGGTAAGTTGTTTTGGTATGGGGATCCCAATGGGTCATTCGTTTGGTATATAGGCCAGGATACCTGTCTCTCACCCTCTTATACAGGCAACAGTCAAATAGGATGTGAGCCAGAACTTCTACGTCTGCCACTCTGCAAATGCAGAGATGCTCATTGTAGGGTATAGCATGAAATCTCCCATATCTGACCATTGTGTCAAGCTGTTCGAATCTCGCTTGCGTAAATATCTCCCTAAGATGTTTTGGCAGTTGTAACTTCAAATAACTGTCTACTTGAAAGGTATGTTTGTATTTACTCAGCCATTTCAACTTACCCACCTTACCAAGGATAGCTATATCATTTTGTGCTTCTATATCCTTGATTCTTTGGGAAACTTTTTTTTGGATTGTTCTGTTATGCAAGAGACAGGAAGGCCACAGCTTCTTACAAAATTTGTTAGTTTGGTGATCCAGGAGATTTGTGATTGTAGTTTTATTTGCTCTAGTAGGCATAACTTGGGGAGTCTATCAGTCTCCATTTCATTAACTTTACACCAGTAGTTATACACTCTAATTTTAGATAATGCATGAATTGTATGAATTCCCAATATAGCTCTAACTGCTGCAGCAGATGTTCTTGGATCTACACCCAAAATACATCTCAAATGCTGGGACTATGTTTGTTCTAGGACTGTGGTTAAGAAAATACCCCAAATTTCTGCTCCATACAACAGCATTGTGGTAACCTTAGCCTTATAAACCTTAATTAATGGGGCTAGGGACCCTGGGTAACTATGGTTCTTTAGTTTGAACAGTAAATTCAAATGGGCTTTTGCTCTAAATGTACTCCGTTGATGATGGCAGGCCCAAGATCCAGTCTTGGAAAAAGTTACTCCCAAATATACAAAGATGTTAACCTGTTCAACTGGTTCACCATCTAATTGCCACTTATGTCTCTGATGGTTTTTTCCAAACACCATTATTTTTTATTTAGATTTGCTAATAATTAGGGAGTTATCCTGGCAATAAGTAAAGGCCCAGATTGTTGGGGGCAATAAGCTGACTTTGTAATAATGCCACTTGGGGGTGTGTGTGAAAGCCCTAACAAGCAGGCATATACATAGAATGAAGGCTACTGCTAAGCTTGTAAGCCGCCCTGAGTCTTCGGAGAAGGGCGGGATATAAATGGGATTAAAATAAAAAATATATATATATAAATGGGATTAAATAAGAGCTGAATCTTCTTAATAGCCTACGTAATCCTACTTGTGAGTATGATAATAAAATCATATCATCAGCATAAAGCAAGCTGTTACAGTAAGTATTTAGGATCATCGGCATGTGTATCATGGGATCCTTCATTAACTGGCAAGTCATTGATGTATAAACTAAATAATAATGGGGCCAGGATACACCCTTGCCTTATCCCTTTATTTGTGTGAATCCTGTTAGTCAGAACCCCATTAACCCCATACTGTACCCTCATACAGGTACTTGTGTAAAGGGCTTTAATCAAAGCCAGGAGTCTGGGTTCTATTGTAAGAGATGTCAGTTTACTCCATAATACTTCTCTATTTACCATATCAAATGCTGCTGTAAGGTCTATGAAAGCAGCAAACAGGGGTCTCCTCTTATAGGTATATTTGGCAATTAGATGGTTCAAGACAAAGCAGTTATCAATAGTAGATCTGTTTTGTCTAAAACCTGCTTGTTCTTCTGTGAGGAAATTGTTTTCCTCTACCCAGATTTCAATTCTGTTCAAAAGGTACCTAGCATATATTTTTGCTACAATGTCAATCAGGCTGATGGGCCTGTAATTACTAGGATCCTTTTTATTTCCTTTTTTACATATGGGGACAGCTATTGCCATCTTCCACACATCTGGTATATGGCAGGTGTTATTTATGTGTGTAAAAAGACCTGTTAATACAGGGCCCCACCAATTGGGAAATTTCTTGAATAATTCTGCTGGTAAAAAATCCTCACCTGGGGCTTTATTGCTCTTTAAGCTTTTAATGATAGACTGTATCTCCTTTTCTGAGACTGGTAGCCAAGGGGGGGAGTTCTAGGGTTTACTAAATCACTGTTTAAAGACAGTTTCTTTGCCGGTTCCATGGGAGCAAACAAGCACTGATAATAATCCTCCCAGTCCTCAGCAGAGATTGGTATGTTGAATGCAAATCTCTGTTCCTTCAGGATACCTGCTACAGAGTGCCAAAATAATACTGAGTCATGACTTCTGGCAGCCAACTTGAGTTCTGACTAGATTGAAATGGCAAAACTTTTTTTCTTTAATGTTATAGTTTTTTTTTATATTCCCTTCTTGTGTGCAGCATCTTAGCTTGTATATGAGCAGTAGGATTCCTCTGGGCAAGCCTCATGGCTGCCTTCAATTTCTTTTTCAGTCGCTGGCAATCAGGATCAAACCAGCGAGGTCTACCCACTTGGGCTCTTTTTGTAGCACGTTTAGCTGTTAGGTATTTCTTCAGTATATTACAGAGAATGTATTGAAGGCTGACATCCAGTCAGTAGTAGATGATTGGATTGTTCTAGCCCACTTAGTAGCATTCTCTGTTTTAAGGCATTCTAATATTGCCTTAGTATCAACTTTGGCCCAAATTAACCTTTTATTTTGGGTCATCTCTACCTTTTTGGTGAGCCATCTGTTAGCCATGTTATATGGTCTTAAATCTGAGCGGCCTCGCAATGTCACGCTTACAGGCTGATGGTCGCTATTGTCAGTAAGGTGTACTGTGACTTCCGAAAAGAGGTTAGCTTTACCTCTAGACACACAAAAGAGATCCAGTATGCTGCTTGAATTGGCTGAGTGGTAAGTATAAAGGTATGTGTAATTCTTATCCTTACCTCCCAAAATTTGGAGATTACCCTTAAAAATTAAGGAGACTAGGAGCAGGCCAGCGTCATTACTTTTGCAGTCTCTCGAGAGCCACTGAGGATAGTTATCAAAGAACTCCCCTGGGATTCCCTTCTTCTGGGCAAGCTCATACAATGAGGGACCCAGCACAGCGTTCAGATCTCCTAGTAATACCACTATGGACTGAGGGTACAGTACAGATATATCTTCTAGGATAACTTCCAAACCCATCCAATATTTTGAATTATAGTGCTGGGATGTGCTTGGAGGAATATACACATTTACCAATATTAACTCAAACTGGTCATATTCAAATTTGACAGCTAGGAAGTATGGATACTTATCTTCGTTATATAATTTCTCCCCCTGCCATTGCAACTCTTGCTTTATAAGAATGCATAGCCCACCAGAGGTTCTCCCTTTGTTCTTTGTTTTTTTGGGATGCGGAGGCCCATCCCTGAAAGCCTGGCAGTTGTAGTGGTTCATCCACTTCAGTTAGCCAGGTTTCTTGAAAGGCTATTATGTCAAATCTAGAGAGAAAGCTCATTAGTTCACTATCAACCATCCCTTTCCAGCCAGCTACGTTCCAGGTCATCATCTGTATGGGGTTCTCGGAGGCAAGGTGGTCTGGCTTGGTTGGTTGGCTAGATGGTAAAAATGCCAGATGTCAACTTGACATTAGAGCTGGGTCATTATCATCTATGCTTCCCATATAAACACAATTGTGAGGTTCAATATTTCTCCTTGTGGGTTGCAGAACTTGTTGTTGCTCCTCTATATCTTGGTTGCCAGTGTGCCTCTGCTCTTGCTCCAAGAATGAATTTTTTTCCCAATGGGCAGGTACTCCGGCTTAAGTCTATAAATGTAGATTTATGTCCATTTTTGGAGGGGTATAGCTGCGGATTCATCTTGTGAAAAGATGTTGTGGGAACTTCTAAATCAAATGAGGATGGAAGCTGGATTATATCCTTAGTGTTTGTCGGCTTAGGGGGCGCTGTGTGATGAAGCCCTTTGTCTTTCAGTTGTTGCTTGGAGGTTGGTCAGTCAGTGCAGTTACCCCACTGTCAGCCTGTGTGACACTACCTTTTTTTTACTATTGAGGTAAAGGCAGATTTTTAATTAAGTATATTGTCACATGTTTGTGCGATTAGTGGAGCCAAATTAAATAGAGGCTTTGCTGTAGATTGAGTTGTTGACAGTGCCTCTTTTAGGTCATCCAATCTTTGAATGATATTAATTTGTTCAGGTTCCGGCAATGCTTTGAATAGGTCAATCAGCATTTCTTCTGGCACATCTTCAGCAGTTCCTGCAGCTGTGGGTAACACAGTTTATATATTGCTCCTTTGCCTTCTCAGGCTCAGTTCAGTTGCAGCAGCCTCTGGCTTAGTAGTATAAGGGCTGTTGCAGCCTGGATTTAAAGCAACAGTTCCCTCTTGGTGATGCTGTTTCAGGAGTGGGCATACTTTGTCTAAGCAAAAGACCCTTATTGGAAATATTGAAAAGGTGCTCAGAAAGGGCTTCATTCTGAAGAGCATGGAGGGAATTGTGGGCTGCTTGAATGATAGGAGAATTCTTATACATTGTGTTCTTGCTGGCAGCCACTCTGCATGTAGTAGATCTATCAGAGTGAATTGACAGTGAAGCAGCTGGCTCAGGGACAGCCTAACAGCTTCTCTATTACTTCAACACCCTCTATTTACTCTCTTGTCATAAATTTGCAAAGTAACCTGGTTAGTTTTCAGACTGTAGTTATATTGGTCATCTCTTAGGCCTTTACCTGACTGAGTGTTTTCTCTATGTGTGTTCAAATTTTTGGAAAAAAGACAAGGTTCTTCTCTAGTTTCATTTTCTGAATTAGCCATCCCATGTCTATCCATGGTTGTCCTCCCAAGTCCTTCTGCAGTATTTGGGTGGCTCCTAACAAACTTTGTGAAAGATTCTTTCAGGCAGTCAACCTTATTTATGACAATTGACAAAAGATCATATATTGAGTTTACAGTTTGGGCTGTAAGCAAACATTGTCTAGAGTGGAAGTCTGTCACATTTTCCCCCTTTAAATTTGTTACATCTCCCTCCTGTGCAAAGAAGGCTGCTGCTGGGTTCTAAGGAGGGGAGCCATTCTCCGAAAGGGAGGAGGACAGCTCTTGTTATGTATATATGTATATAGGGGATGTTACACAGAGATAGCCACTGACACCACCAGGTGGCAGGGTGCCCTGTCAGGATTGGCAGGGCAGTCTTTGGTGGGAAATCCGGACAATGGGATTGGTTCCAAGTATACCTGGCTAGGTATATAAGAGGGGCAGTTGCCCCTTTGTTTGCCAAGTCTGTGCTTCATCAATAAAGAATGTTATGCTGAACCCTGTTGTCCTGCGTCATCCAGCTTGGCCATGTGGTCCAGAGCCCACAACTTAACAGTGGCGACGAGGATGGGATGCTGTTTCAATCAGAGCTGAAGTCACTTGGAAGTGGGAAAGGCGGAAAAAGTTTTTTGGAGACCTTCCAAACGAAGCAGCATTCAAGGACCGGTGCAACATGGCTAAATTCAGAGCGACCAGTGAATTTCGTTTCAACATCGACAAGCTAGAGCAATGGGAAGCGCATCTGGGATGAGTCGAAGGGTTCCTGATGATCAACAAGATCACAGATGATAAGATGAAAGCAGCGGTGCTTTTGTGTCTAAGCGGTCAGGATGTGTATGATGTGGCCGTTGGTCTGTGCTCACTGACGCCCATCGCAAACGTCTCTTATGCTGATTTAAAAAAGGAGCATTTCATGCCGGCGAGAGCTCCAATCTATTGGTGGCACCAATTCATCCAGTGCAGCCAGCAACCAGGTGAGCCAACCTCACAATTCGTCTCGGCGCTGTGACAGGCTGCTTACCAGTGTAAATTTCCTGATCTTGAAGACAGGATCAGGGATCGAGTGGTGTTTGCACTGAGAGACCAGCAATGCCGACAAAAGATCCTCGCAAAGCCACCGATGAATCTGCGGGAGGTTTGAGATAAGGTGATGGCTTACGAAGCAGCCAATGAACAGAGGATGAGGAATTTAACAACAAAACAGGGGACTTTAAAGTACAACAAGTACAATCTACTGAGAGCCTTGATGCCCAAATATTGATTTCAACTATAAAACCTACAATCCAACAAGCAACAGAAGTTGAAGAAAGCAATACTAAGATGGAGGATGCCAAAGGTCTTCAAATACAGTACACCAAGACTTCAACCAACCAAACAATAACTGCAACACCAGATATGACCTCTTACCTAAGCCAGATGGATTTGAAAGAATAAGAAGACCAGATTGAATTAATGACAACTGCACTATGCCAAACATGGAGATCGGATTTATTGGAACGAAAATTTAATGACTACAAAGGGGTCACTCTCTATGAAAAATTGATAACTGGATGGTCTCCCTGGATTAAAACAATGTGCTTAGGAAGAAAGGGAGACGCATTTGAGAAGCTAAAGGCAATAATATGGAAGCCTGCCTGGCAAAAGAAGAAAGCTAGAATTAGATTTAAGAAAATAAATAAATAAATAAATAAAATAAAATAAAATAAAATAAAATAAAATAAAATAAAATAAATAAATAAATAAATAAATAAATAAATAAATAAATAAATAAATAAATAAATAAATAAATGGATTTTTCTTCTTTTTCTGTTGCAAGTTGTTAGTATTTGCAATAATAAAGCTTAAAGTTTTTTCTCAATGGGCCAAGAAGAATTGTTAAAAGATATAAACTGAGTCTATATTTAGGACCTAGATTTTTTAGGGAAAGAAAATTAGCTACAAACAATAAAACATACCTTGTTAACTATAGATGAATTGTAAGGATGTCAAATAGAATATGTATGTATTTCAGACATGATAATTACTATATAATGAAATAGATTAGCTATCAGAATATAACTTTGAATTATATTATAGAATTTGCAATAATATAATAAAAGATATTATTTTAAAAATGGATGAACTACTAAGATGATAAATAGAATATATTTGTTGTAATGATAGATCTAAAGATTTTTCTTAATAGGCTTTAAAAGATACATATTGATTTTATATTTAACTTTTAGACCTTTAAAGGAAAGGAAAGTTAGCTATTAGAATTGACTTATATTACAGAATTTGGAAGGAGACAACAAAAGATATTTTCTCAATAATTGGTGAACTATTAAGATGTTAGATAGAATAAATTTGTATAACATAAGAATTCACTGAAATGAACAATATATGTATTTTAGACAGGATAACTACTATATAATGAAATGAGGGAAATGTGGGCTACCTGAAAATTAAGTTCTCTTTTATATATTATAGGCTAGTTCGGAATATCTTATTCCAATTAGGTAAAAACAGGACATGGATATGTATATGTGAAAATATATTGAAAATTGTTCTAACTGATTGTGTTACAATGAGAAATGTATTAATTTGATTAATTTGACTATGCTATCATAACTAAGGGAATTGGAGAGGGAATTCTTATTGATGTAACTTGACCTATTTACAAATCACTTTGTTATTTGCTTTTAACTACCCAACCACTGCATTGCTTCATAAATACCTGGATGTAAAACTAAAAAATCAATAAAACTTCTATTAAAAAAGAAGAGGAGTCTCATCAACAGTAAATAGCCTGTTCAACCCTCTAGGGTTTGCTGCACCTGCCACAGTCCAAGGTAAGCTTCTTTTGTGCGCACTTTCCCAAGACACCACAGACTGGGACAAGCCGCATCTTCTGGAACAGAAGCAAGACTAGAAGATATGGTGTACATCCCTCACTTGTCTCCAAATCAGCTGCATGCAACATACATATGTCTCCATCTCACTTGCTGCCGTACAAAAGAAAGAATTGCATGCCTTCTCAGATGCTTCAATGAAGGTGATAGGAGCTGTAGGATACATCAGAGTCTATGATGGGAAGAGCCACATTTACGTCGGTTTTGTCAGTGGAAAGGTGAAACTAGCAACACAACAAGCCCACACCGTACCAAGGTTAGAACTCTGTGGTGCCGTACTGGCTGTAAAACTCACCAACCTGACAACGAAAACAATAGACCTTGAGCTACAATCCTTGAGCTACACAAACAGCAAGGTGGTGTTGGGCTACATCTACAACCAAAGCAGACACTTCTACGTCTATGTAAGCAATAGAGTAGAAAAGATTAAAAGATCTTCAAGCCCTGAGCAATGGCAGTATGTGCCGACAGATCAGAACCCTGCAGACCAGGCCACATGGTCCATTCTTGCATCACAGTTGGCAGAATCGATCTGGCTAAAGGGTTATTGGCTCATCCAGACAGCCTGATGTTACAGAGACAAGAACACTATGCGATTCTAGATCCAGATCAAGATGCCGATGTTCTACCTCAGGCACCCAGCAAATTGCTCATACAGAATGAGAAAATGAATGTTCAGGCCATCTGCTTGTCAACAAGAATTAAGGAGATAGAGAAACCATCTCCTAATCATTTCCTAGAGACGATTCGCTTTGAATGCTTCTCCAGATGGAGACCTCTCATAGTGGGCATGGCAGTGATCATTCGTTTCCTGCATCGCGAGATGAGCTTCCCAGACAGCTATTTCCAAGCAAGAGAGGGATTTTTCAAAGTGTGCAGCAAGATACATACCTAATGGAATTTGAATGTCTGGAAGCTAAAAAGATTGTCCCAAAGTCTAGTGCATTGCTGAAATTGAACCCATTCTTGGATTTGCTTTGAGTAGGAGGGTGTTTAGATGAGGCTGAAATAGCTTCAAACAACAAGCACCCTATCATCCTTCCTGCCCGTCAATATGTCACACACCTATTGGTCTAACACTACCACAAAACTGTCCATCAGGGCAGAAGGTGCTATCACAGTGGCTGGTTCTGGATCGTGGGAGCCAAAAGATGCATTGTCACCATTTTGTACAGATACCTGCATTGCCATAAACAGTGAGGTGCAACAGAACACCAGCTGATGGCTGACCTGCCACCCGAACACCTTATTCTAGGACCGCCATTCATCAACGTAGGCCTAGATGTATTTGGGCCTTGGTCCGTGTCTTCTCATTGGACCAGAGGTGGTCAAGTGAATAGCAAATGTTGGGCCGTTCTTTTCACATCTCAGAATTCGAGCTGTCCACATTGAAGTCATCAAATCTATGGACATTTCTTGCTTCAGCAACACTCTAAGAAGGTTCCAAGTGTTCAGATCTGACCGTGGAACCAACTTTGTAGGAGCTTGCAAGGAACTGCAGATTGATGAAGGCATTCACCCCAATTCAGAAATTGACAAGTATCTAAAGGCCTCACACTGTGTATGGACATTTAATCCTCCCCATGCATCTCTTATGGGAGGAGCATGGGAATTTATGATTGGCATAGCCTGCAAAATCTTAGATTCCATGCTGGCGAAGACACCTATTCTGACACATGAAGTCCTCACTACCCGCATGGCAGAAATAACAGCTATCATCAATGCTCAACATTTGGTTCCAGTTTCCTCAGATCCTGAAAACCATTCTCACCCTGGCCACCTTGCTAACCCGGAAGACAGGGGACTGGCCAGCACCATTCCAGAGCTTGGGGCAGGAACTTAGCAGAATAGGCTGTAGGCTTA
>JAKJMR010018375.1:69842-92722 GCA_024449315.1 Daboia siamensis | reverse complement strand
GGAGAAATTTCCTGACAGTTAGAACAATTAACCAGTGGAACAACCTGGCTACAGAGGTGGTGAATGCTCCAACACTGGAGGTTTTTAAGAAGAGACTGGACAGCCATTTGCCTGAAATGGTATAAGGTTTCCTGCCTGAGCAGGGGTTTGGACTAGATGGCCTCCAAGGTCCCTTCCAACTTTATTATTATTATTATTATTATTATTATTATTATTATTATTATTATTATTATATCAAAAAATGTCTTAGGTAATCTTCCACTTTTCCCTGTTTTGTTATTTTTATAGTCTATTATTGCATTGAAATCTCCTAGTAGGCAAATATTTTGATACTCCATTTCTATTAGTTTTCTATGCAAGTTTTTTGTAAAATTTTTCTTGATTATTATTCGGTGCATAAATTGCCACTAATAATATTTGCTTTTGATGCAGATAAATTTCTACCATTAAAATTCTTCCTTCTTCATCTGAGTATACCATTTTAGAATCTATTAATGTATATAGTGACTCTTCTTTTTTTCTGTAGCACTGACGCATAATAAAGTTTCCCAATTTTTGAATATTCCAATAATTTATGATGTTGTTCTTTTATATCCATTTCTTGCAAACAGATTATATCCAAATTCAAGTTCCGTAATTTCCTAAAAATCTTATTTCTTTTAATTGGGGAATTCAGTCCATTTATGTTTACTGAGAAGATTTCATTTTCTTTCTCCCTTTCCATTTATTTATATTTTGGTCTAGTAGATCTAGTAGTCCTTTGTTCTCTGGCAAGTCCTTCATCCTTGTCCTTTTGGTCGTCTTCCTCTTTCTGTTCTTCTGTTTGTGCAGTTGTTGCTTGGGTCTTCTCTTCTGTTTGTTTCTGCTCCTTACTCTTCCCTTGGCTTTGTTTCACTCCTTCATCTAAGATTGACCTGTTCCTCACTTCAAAATCTTCTGCTTTCCAAACTGAGTCTAGTCTATATCT
This sequence comes from Daboia siamensis, assembly GCA_024449315.1. NCBI lineage: Eukaryota > Metazoa > Chordata > Lepidosauria > Squamata > Viperidae > Daboia > Daboia siamensis. The sequence goes on along the minus strand of JAKJMR010018375.1, from coordinate 91,755 downwards.
TGTATTGTTCCAGTTTATTAAGATGCCTTCCGGCATCAGCCATCTGAAATTTATACCATTAGCAATCAGCTTTGTGGTCAAAAAGTGATACTGTCTTCGTGTGTCTTTTAACTCTCTTGGGTATCTGCTTTAAAACCACAATTTCTTTATTTTTATATTGTATTGGTTCATCTCTAACTTTCCGTAGTACTTCATCTCTTGTTGTCTTCTTTGGAAGCCGTACATGTACTTCTCTTGGCAGTTTATTTCTTCTTGCATAGTTTGAATTGATGCGAAATGTCTCATCTACCTCTAGCTGAATTTCTCCTCAATCTGCCTTCAGAGCCTCCTTCAGGATGTCAATAATCACCTCGTCAATAATCACCGTGTCTATGTTTACTTCTCTATTCTCAGGGATATTTTGAAATCTTAAATAATGTTCCGCTTTTTCCATCTCTAAAGTTTTTTTTTTAATGAAAATTTTATTAAATATACATTTAAAAACAAAAGTGGACATGATTCAACTTCCCTAGCTACAACACTACTATTAGTATTATCTTATGTTACAGAAAGAAATAACAAAAACCTAAAATACAATCTATAACAAGACAGAGTATAAAAAATGTACATATAAGATCGGTCAGTTTTTTTAGTAAACTGTCATTCAGTCCTCAGCATTATATTTACATATCTTTCAGTTATGTCCATTATGTAGATGCTAATAAAAATCCTTACATTATCAACCAATCAAACAATGTTCATCTCAGCGATCCTCCTTAACTCTAACCAATTGTACAAATTTTGCCAAATTTCATAATACTCCGTTTTGTTCTTATTTTTGATCTCTAGGGTTAACCTGTCCATTTCAGCGCAGGATAAAATTTTATCCATTATTTCTTCTTCAGTGGGTGTTTCCTTTCTTTTCCATTTTTGGGCATATGCCAGTCTTGCTGTGGTTAAGATATGTACTAATAAGTAGAGAGATGCTTTACTGAGATTATCGTTAATAATCCGTAATAAAAAAATTTCTGGTTTTAAATCAATTTTTTGTCATAATATTTCTTCCAAACAATTTTTAATCTGCTGCCAAAAAATTTTGCACTTCTGAACATTCCCACCACATATGGCCTTCTGCATTTCCAGCACATTGGTGAGATTTTTTTATCTATTTTTGCTAACCTTGTAGTGGGAAGATGCCATCTATAAAACATCTTGTACAAATTCTCTATATAGGAGATGGCTAGCGTTAACCTCCTATTTCTATCCCATAGTAGTTGCCAATTATCTAAGTCAATATTATAACCAAAATTTTTACTCCAGGTTAACATTGTTTCTTTTACTTGTTCTTCTAATAAATCCTGTTCTAATAAATATTGGTATATCTTTTTTATCAATCGATCTTCTGTTCCTAGAAGAATTTTATCTAATTGTGTATGCTCTAATTATATCCCTGGTTCTTTTTTATCTTTTCTGTATCGTGACTGTATTTGTAAGTATGCCCACCATTCCAACTCTACACCATCTTCTGATAATCTTTTTCTTGTTTTCAGGTCTCCATTTTCATCTAAGAGATCTTTATATGTAATTACACTTCCTAGATTTATAAATTTGGGGTGCATAAAAATCTCTAATATAGATAGCCAATTGGGAATTTCTATATAGTTAATTTTTTTAATTTTTATCCACACATCTAATAAAGATAAAGGTTCCCCTGCACAAGCATGCTAGTCGTTTCCGACTCTAGGGGCCGGTGCTCATCTCCGTTTCAAAGCCAAAGAGCCAGCGCTTGTCCAAGGACGTTTCTGTGGTCATGTGGCCGGCATGACTAGACACCAAAGGTGCACGGAACACTGTTACCTTCCCACCATAGTGGTCCCTATTTTTCTACTTGCATTTTTACGTGCTTTCGAATTGCTAGGTTGGCAGAAGCTGGGACGAGTAACAGGCGCTCACTCTGCTACGCGGCACTCGGGATTCAACCCGCCAAACTGCCGACCTTCTGATCGACAAGCTCAGCGTCCTAACCCACTGAGCCACCGCGTCCCTTACACATTTAATATTGCCCATCTAATATGATGATTCTGAAAATACTGATGAGCCCTATATTTTCCATCCCACATTATAGCATGCCACCCAATTTGCATGTCATGATCTTCTAATGCTAGTAGTCTTCTATTCCTTAAATGTATCCAATCCTTTATCCATACCGCTATTGCTGCTTGATAATATTTTTCCCAATCTGGGAGGCCGAGCCCTCCTCTTTCCTTTGCATCCTGTAATAATTTTATTTGATTCTCATTTTTTTACCTTGCCAGATAAATTTAGATGTAACTCTATTTAAATTTTTTTAAAAAAATCCTTACCTAATTTAATTGGTACACATTGGAATAAAAAGAGTAATTTGGGCAATATGTTCATCTTGATCGTTGCTATTCTTCCCATAAAAGAGAGCTGCAAGTTTTTCCATCTATCTAGGTCTACTATAATTTGGTCCATTAACCTATCATAATTTTCTCTTTTAAGTGTAGTACATCTTGCTGATAGTTGGATCCCCAAATACTTTACTCTTTTAGATGTCTGGATGTCAATTTTTTCTACTAACTCAATCTCTTGTACGTTGGACATATTTTTAACGAGCATTTTAGTTTTTTCTTTGTTAATTTTTAATCCCGCAACATCTCCATAATTTTCCAGCACCTGTAATAATCTTGTTCCAGATTCTAAAGGGTTTTCCAGGATGAAAACTAAATCATCCGCATAAGCCAGTAATTTAAATGTCTCTTTTCTGATTTCTAATCCTTTAATCATCTTATCTTTTTGGACTATTCTTGTGAGTACTTCTAAAGAAAGAATGAATAATAAAGGAGATAGTGGACAGCCTTGTCTCGTACCTTTTTGTATTTGAATGCTATTTGTTAATTCTCTGTTTATTGCCTCTTGCTTGGAATAGATTGCTTTAAGCATATTTATAAATTTCCCCCCGAATTCCATCTGTTTGAGTTGAGTCAACATAAAATTCCATTTGACATTATCAAAGGCTTTCTGAGCACTGACAAAAATTAATGCCACTTGTTTTTTGCTATGAAATTCATAGTATTCTAAGATGTCTAGTATGATCCTGATGTTATGTCTAATTTGTCTTTTAGGCAAGAAGCCATTTTGGTCAGTATGAATAAATTCCACTAAATATTTTTTTAATCTTTCTGCCATTATAATTGTGAAAATCTTATAATCCGTGTTCAGTAAAGAAATGGGTCTATAATTACTACAGGTGAAATCAGAGTTTTCTTTAAGGATTAGTGAGATGATTGCTTCTTTCCATGAGTTTGGAATTTTTGCTGTGTTTAGTACCTCATTAAATAAATCCAATAGTGTTGGGACCAAACGTTCTTGGAGGTTTTTATATATTTCGGATGGTAGTCCATCAGGGCCAGGTGTTTTATTACTTTTTTGTTTTTTAATAGCTTCCATAATTTCCTGAAGTGTTATATCTTTATTTAATATATTTTGAAATTCTTCTGAAACCTTTGGTAAGTCTGCTTTCATAAGATATTGTGATATTCTTTCCTCAGTGATCATTTCCTCCTCTTTATAAAGATTTTTATAGAATTCATACATCACCCATTTTTTCCCATCATTTTGATGTACTATCTCCCCTGCTTGGTTATGTAATTTACTAATCTATTATCTTTTTGTTTTTTCAATCTTGCCTGCTCAAAAAAATTTTGTCTAATGCTTTTTATTTTTTGTGCCAATTCTCCCTTTTCTATAATATTCAATTTATGCTTATTTAAATCCAACTGTTGTTTTAAATCTCTACATTGTGGGTTTTTTTGTAGTTCTAATTCTAATTTTTTATGTTCATTCTCTAAACTTTTTCGATATTGCCTTTTCTTTTTATATTCATTGGCCATATACGCAATTGCAGTTCCTCTCATAACTGCTTTGGCCGTATCCCATAAATTTTGAGTGCTAGTCTCCTCTTTCTTATTTATCTGGAAGAATGTCCGCATTTGTTCCTCCATCTTATGTTTAAATTCTGTTTGGTTTAGGATTGCCTTTTTAAGAGTCCACCTCCTTGTTGTTGTCTTCTGTTCTTTCCATTTAATTACAATGGGATTATGATCTGCCCAAGTATTAGTATCTATTATATTGAATTTAGTTCTTTCGTTGTCCAGACCATATCAATTCTAGACCACGATTGATGCCGCCCTGAATAGTATGTAAATTGCTTTTCATTCAAATTTCTCTCCCTCCAACTATCTTGAATATTTAATTCTTCCACCATTTAAAAAAAAGTACTGGGTAATATTCTCCTGGTTCGTTTCCTAACTTTCTCACTCTTATAATCTAATTCTCTGTCTATAATTGCATCTCTAAAGTCTTGATTGCATTCTCTAATTTTTCATTTTCTTGTAGTAACATTTCTATCTTTTATCGTTCTCATCTGTTTTTTCTTCAATTTTGTATATTTCCTGTTGATTTTTTTATTATCATTTGATTCTGAGCTTCAAATTTTCCCTTTATATCCAAAATTTCTTCATTTAATAATATAATAAGTTGGAAGAGACTTTGGAGGTCATCTAGTCCAACCCCCTGCTCAGGCAGAAACCCTATACCATTTCAGTTTCTCCAATTTACTTTGTGTCTTTCTGTGATTTTCCTGCATTTCCAGGTGGTTTTTTTCCAATGTCTCTTGATTTTTTAACATAAGTTCTTGAAGAAATTGTAATGAAATCTATGTTTCATTTTGAGCAGTGCTTATCTTTTCACATTGCAACATTGCTTCAATAGATGCCTTGTTGTAGGACTAGATTGTCCTACTGAGGAGAAGAAGTTTTATTCATAATTCTAGTAATATTTGATGAAGTTATTTTACAGTTTATAATCTAAAGCCAAAACAAAATCTGTTTAGATTTTGCCAAATTCAATAAAAGTAGCTTTGAATCTCAATCTCACAGCAAGGCACTCTTATCATTTGTAGGTGTCCTTTGTCAAGGTTACTTCAGTCCACAACAATTTTTTCAATTCTCACAGTATATCAGAAATTTCGTTCTTCTTTCGCCACTAGATGTCCTCCTTGGCTTATTTATCAATGTTTGATATTTTTAACAAAGAGTCTGTCCCCCTCTTTATAATTACTTGCCACTTTTAACTTTAATCCATCTGCGGGTCTTTACTTTTCAGCCCTTTCCCATCAGAGGCACATTTATAATCCTCAAGGAGAAGGAAAGAGAAAATCTTGCTCACCCAGCTTTAGCACGCAGTTGAAATTCCGCTGATTTATAGTCCTTTTCTTTCCTGCTGGAGACAACTATGGCTGCTAGATCTTGGCAGTCTTTTCCTTCATTTTTACAGAGGGTCCTACAGTTCACTCCGATCGGGTGTCCCCTGATCTGAGCTCCTGAAGTATTCCTCCTCCTTCATTGCCCCTCCAGGGCAACTTTCCGACCCTTTAAGGGTTGCTAGACAAAGAAAAACTAAGCTGGAAAGCCGAGCACCGGCTTTTCCCAGTTGTCCCGATGGATGCCAAACAGGAAGTCTGAAATTTCTTTTTCTGCTCATTACTGATTACTCAGTTTGGGCTCCTCCCCCTTTTATCTAGCCATATCCCTATGCTGCATCTCTTTGCCTATCAGTTTTCCAAGTTTATTCTCACATTCCATTACATCACCTTAGAAGTCCTGTTCTTTAGTATCTAGGTGTAGATTTAGCTGTCCTAAATCTTACATATGAGCCAGCAATGTGCTGCAGCTGCCAGAAAGCCCAATATACTCCTAGGCTGCATCAACAGAGGGATAGCGTGAGGACAATGAGAAGTGAAAAAAGGGCTTTGCACCATGCTGGTGAGACCACACTTGGAATACTGCATCCAGTATTTTTCACCATGATACAAATAATATGTTGAGACCCTGGAAAGTGTGCAGAGAAGAGCAACAAAGATGATAAAGCATCTGGAGGCTAAATCATATGACCAATGTTAGAGGGACCTGTCTAGCCTATAGAAGAGAAGGATCAGCAGGGACATGGGTGTGGGTGCTCCATCTCTGGAAATTTTCAAAATAGACTGAATAACCATTTGGCTTCGAAGGTATAAAACTCCTGCCTTGAGAAGGGGATTGGACTAGAAGACCTCTGAAATCTCTTTCAGCTGTATGACTCTGATTCTACCACAAACAGATTAACCGGAGAGGCTGGATTCATTATAAAATATCTTCCTTTTCAGGGCAGCCATTTGACCCTTCATTTTTACTACTAAATGCAGTTTCTAATGTCATATGTGCTTTGAGTTTTGGGCATCAGTTTTCTACAGAAGATGAAGAATTCCAGGAGCTGGTTCAAGCTTTTCAAATCATTTTGAAATTCATTGGTGACACTTTTCATGCGGTGAGTCATGTTTTTTACTAAGGAAACAAACCCCGCCCCCCAAACAAACTATGTTTCCATCAGTATTTTCATGGAATCATAGAATGGCTGGTACAGAGGAAGTTTGGAAATCATCTATTGTACTCTTCTCTCCCTCTCCCTCTCCCTCTCCCTCTCCCTCTCCCTCTCCCTCCCTCCCTCTCTCCCTCTCTCTCCCTGTCCCTGTCCCTCTCAGTCTCTGTGTGTTGTCCTTGAGTAAGTCTTGACTCTTGGTGAGAGCCTGGACAAGTCTTTGCAGATTTCTTGTCAAGATTTTGGCAATGATTTAGCACTGCCCACTTCCTAAGGACTGACTCAAGGTCAATCAGCTGACTTAGTGCCTGATTAGGACCAGAACCTACTGCCTCCCAGTTTTCTAGGCTGGTGTCTTTACCACTATACCAAACTGGCTCTCTCCATGGAGGAATCCATCATTTCAGTATCATCAGCAGATGGGAATAGAATAGAATAGAATAGAATAGAATAGAATAGAATAGAATAATATTATTGTCACTTTAAATGTACTTTAATACATAACCCACGGTGGCTTAGTGGGTTAGGACGCTGAGCTTGTCGATCAGATGGTTGGCAGTTTGGCGGGTCGAATCCCGAGTGCCGCGTAGCAGAGTGAGCGCCTGTTACTCGTCCCAGCTTCTGCCAACCTAGCAGTTCGAAAGCATATAAAAATGCAAGTAGAAAAATAGGGACCACTATGGTGGGAAGGTAACAGCGTTCCGTGCACCTTTGGCGTCTAGTCATGCCGGCCACATAACCACGGAGATGTCCTCAGACAAGCGCTGGCTCTTCGGCTTGGAAACAGAGATGAGCACCAGCTCCTAGAGTTGGAAACGACTAGGACGCATGTGCGGGGGAACCTTTACCTTTACCTTTACCTAATACATTAAAGTGAGATTTTGTTGCATACAACTCTCAAAGGGTAACTACCTCCAATATACACTCCATAAACATGACCAAATAGCAACAACAATAACAACAACAACAACAACAATAATACAAGCAGCGGCATGACAAAGTAGCAACAATGGTGCATTGGAAGATCTGCAAGAAATATAATTTGCCTGTAAGCAAGAACTGGTGGGATCATAAAATAGAGAAAGTCATAGAAAATGATAAAGTTAAAGTGCTCTGGGATGTCAGAATTCAAACAGACAAGCCCCTGCAACATAACACCCTGGACTTAACAATTGTCAATAAGAAAGACAAAAAAGTCTGGATAGTGGACGTGGCAGTGCCTGGAGACAGCAGAATAGATGAGAAAGAACTGGAGAAGATAACAAAATACAAAGACTACAAATAGAAATAGAAAGACTGTGACAAAGGCAAGCAAGGGTAGTACCAATAGTAATAGGTACCTTGTGTGCAATCGCAAAACAACTGGAGCACCACTTGAACACCATTGGCATTGACAAATTCGCCATTAGTCAATTGAAAAAGGCGGCCTTACTAGGAACTGCTTCCATCCTGTGACGATATCTGTAATACCATCAAACATCCACATCTGCCTATCCCAGGTCCTTGGTAAGGACTCGATAGGTAGAGAAAAATACCAAATCCAATCTGAACATCTGGCTGACTGTGCGATGATCAATAACAATAACAATAACAACAACAACAACAACAACAACAACAACAACAACAACAACAACAATAATAATAATAATAATAATAATAATAATAATAATAATAATAATATACCAACATAAACACACATATATGACCCACAGAAACATTGTCTAGTTTGGATATATACATCCACCCTATGTCTAAACACCTTTAGCAAAGGCTCAGTCCATCATTGGTCCTGGATCAGTCCATCATTGAACAGTTCTTGTTATCTTGCTTGTATTACACAACCAACAGCTACTCTCTTATTATTTAAGCCCATTATTTCTGTCAAGTCTGTCAAGTCAATAATTCTGACCTATCCTACCTTTCTTGTATGTGGCACTCCTCCAAATACATAAGGGCACGTATTTGTCCCCTGACGATCTTCTTTTTCTCCCGGCTGAACATATCTGCTGCTTCCAATTGTTCCTCTTAAGTTTTTCCTTCCATGAGCCTTTGTCAGCCTGGCCCTCATCACTTTCTTTCCAGCTTGCTGCTAGCTGCCATGGAAATGGAGGGAGGGAGCAATGGGCATTTGGGAGGGGAAGTGTGCAGGTGATGTGAGACTGGAATTGTTGAGAAGTGTTGGGAGGCTTGGACTCAGGGAGACCAGCTTGGGTTGTTTAACATCTTCAAGGCCAACTGTCCTGGGAATGGCGGCGTGAAGCACCTGGACCAGAGAACTTCCCAAAATACCTTTTCTCTGAAGCTATGCAGTCAAGGGTATTTTTTCCTAGGGATTGATCAAAGGCAGCCTTGACACCCTTACCATGTCAGCTATTCCATCCCAAATAAACTTCAATTTGTAAAGTTGTTTCTAAAGCACAATGTGGGGATCTCGAAGTCATATTTTAGTGATGTCTGAATAATGAGGAATAAAGAGGAATTTCTCTGTATCCGGATACTAGATTTCTGCTGAAACTATACAGATAGTCTTTGACTTACAAGCACAATTGAGCCTGGAATTTTGATTGTAAGTCATTGTGGTCGTATGTTGAGCCATCATGTGACTGGACGTGATAATACCACCATTTTTACAATGGTTGTTAAGCAAGTCAGCATAGTTATTAAGGAAATCACATGTTTGTAAGTCTGAATCCCGCTTATCTGTTGGATGTTTTTTGCTGAAAAAAAGGCAAAGTTGTAAAGTTTGCTTGTTTGTTTATTCAGCATATGGCAAGTTGTAAGGTGAAATCATGTGAGTGCAGGAGGCTTCAACCAGTCCTAAATGGAAGCCAATTGCCAAGCACCCAAAATGTAGTAATGTGACTGTGGGATGGGGCAGCAGTCATATCTTTGAGGAAGGGCCATGAATATCATTTTTCAAGTCCATCACATTGTTGGCTTATGTTCAGCTACTGTTCCAACAAAGACAGCTAGATCATTTTCACATGTACCATCTCCCATTAATATATTTATATCCCTTTGATTTTTCCTACCCATAGATTTTGCTTGTGCTTCTTTCAAGATTTTCTTGTTCTCTAAAATGTTTTGTTATCCTCGTGGCCACCCATACATTTTTGTCATTTAATTAAGCCAGAATGGGCTTAAATACAAAGCTTAGAATGTAGTTTTGTGTTATATATGTTTCAACATCTCATTATAACCTGAAGCAGAGCAAGTAACAGGTCCTAATTGGGTACTATTGTTCAGTCACCTCTGTCCAAATGTCCAACCCATAGTTCACCATCATCTCCATTACGATCTCATGTGAAAAAGAAAGAAAGGAGAGGGGAGAGGGAGGGAGGGAGAGCTTTCCATTTACACAACTCTGTGTGTCTGCATTGGGACCATCCTTGAATACAGTATCTGTGGAATAGCATTAAACAGTCCTTTTTTCCATCTATAACGTGAATATTTCAGTCAGTCTAATAGCCTGGATTATCTCTCTCAAAGTTCGAACAGTTGAACCCCATAAAAAATCCTTATCTTCCTGTCAAGTCCTGTGGAAATCAGGAGATTCAGGGAGTTCAAATGAATGTAAAGATTTATTGCAAGCATTAGCTCTCTACAAGAATCTGAGCTACTAGTGGTTGAGGGAAATTCATGGGAGTTAAGAAAGGCATTTAAGGTGGACGGGACTTAAATCTCTTGTTGGCACGCAGGAACCCATGACTTCTGATCTGTTTGACCCTTCCTTCCTTGGTGGGAAATAAATAACTTTCCCTTCTCTTTTTCTGATAGGTGTATAATATGTTCCCCAAATTAATGAAATACCTTCCAGGCCCTCACAAGAAAGCCCTGGCTTCAGTGGATACTATCCTTGCATTTGCAAAGCAGGAAATAGAGAAACACAAGGAATCTCACTCTATCCATGAGCCTCAGGATTTCATCGATTACTATCTTCTTCAGATAGAGAAGGTTTGGGTTTACTGTGCTTCAATACACGGGCAAGAAATTATATTCCTTGCTGTAAATGAACAGGCAGAGCTACTGATAATGTGTTCCTTCATCTTGGATTTTTTTTTTCTTTTTTATTCAGCTCCCATTGTGAACACAGCCCATGCTTTGAAATAAGAACTGTATTGTACCTCTGCTTTTGTTAGACATGAAAGATGGGGGAAAACACAACTCAGCAGCTGCTGTTTGTCAGCCTCTCATGTTCAACTGCCACTCTTTTTTCTAAAGAAATTCCATTAAGAAGGAAAAGTTTCTTTTCGAGTCTCACTGGCTCAGGGTTGACTCAACCTTCCATCCTTCCGAGGTTGGTAAACTGAGGACCCAGATTGTTGGGGGCAAATATGCTGACTCTGTAAACCTCTTAGAGAGCCTGTAAAGCACCGTGAAGTGATATATAAGTCTAAGTGCTATGGCTATTGCTAAAAGAATGAACAAGGTAGGGATTTTGAATAATTCATACTTAATCCCTGAAATGATTGGAAAAGGACAGATTCTTCCATAGCCTTGACCATAAATAAAAATGTAAAATAATTTGAAACAAGGGTCGTTCTTTCCAACGTTTTGGGGAAAAAACCCAGAATAATTTTTTAGAAGTAACTTATCGATTTGAAGTGCCTAAGAGCTGGGCTCCCTATTTCACATGGCTTTAGTGTCTCTATAGTCACAAGCAGGGCTTTTTTTGTCATAGAACGCTCAGAACAGAGTTCCGGCACTTTTTTTGGATGGAACCTTGTGGGGTAGGCAAGGTGGGTTGTATGACATGTGTGAGTTCCAGCACCTTTTTCTTTTACAAAAAAAGCACTGGTCACAAGGCACAGTAATTCAGTAGTGCATCACAAGTTGAACAAAGGGTCACCTAGCTATGGCTGCCATTGGGTCTTTGAGCAGGAGTTGTGTTTCTTGGAGAACCCCCAGAACCCCAGAAATGAAAATAAATGCAGGATAGCTGCCTAGAATTCATTGTAATTTTCATTTTTGACTTTATACATCAGAGCAGAAATGACCCGGACACTACCTACAATGAAGAGAACCTGGCTCAGTGTATTTTGGATTTTTTTTCTGCTGGGATAGACACAACTTTTGCTACTCTGAAGTGGGCACTGCTCCTCTTGACCAATCATCCCAACATTCAAGGTGAGCGAAATCTGGGCAGTGGGAACAAAGGGCCAGTCTCAGGTTCTAGAACACAGAAATTATTTGAAATACAAAGGTCTGAATGATGAACTGAATCTATTCTTCATAATAATTTTCCTATGTGGATTCATGAATTATGAGCATGAGCTTAGCAGAATTAAAGGATAGCATAGAAGGTACATACCAAGAGCCTTCTTTGATATCCTCAGTGAAGTTTTGAGTGAAGAACTAAAAACTGGAAATCAGTATAAATCTTTTAAAAATAAGCTCATTTTAAATGCATACATCTACTAAAGTTTAGGGGTTTTTCCCCAGCCTAAATTGTGCATAGGAAACCAAATTAGGGTATGATAATGAACCAGCCTGACCTTTGAAAAAAAAAATTGATCCAGATGATTTTCAAAACAATGATTACATTTTTTAAAAAAATTAACCAGATTTCCAAACTGATTGAAATTAAAATCTGGAGATTGACTTGCCCGAGGAGAGTCCTTGGAACCTTTGAATTAAATCACCAATTTACACCAATGTTCTGGATCTAGTCATATCCCAGGAATTTTAAATCTGCACTCCTCAAAAGGAGGATGGGGTACACAATGCTGTGAAGACTAGTCTAAATCCTAAAGTTCGAATAAGAATTAAAATTGGAAAATAAATAAATATGTGAAAAACAATGTTGAAAACCAACTTTGTATCAGGATCCAATTTGGGTTGGTCACTTGGACCAGATTTTTAGTTTTCCAAGCTTTTAGACTTGTGCTGGACCCTATTCTCAGGGAACTTCTCTCTAGAGCAGGCATGTGAAACTGCCAGCTTTCCCAGAGAAAGTGGAGAAGTAAATTAAAGATGTTTTTGGTTTGCCATCTAATGCTCTAAAGACATCCTAAAGTATTACTGAGGACACTATTAATAGATGGTTATTATAGCTAATGCATCATCTTTATAAGAAATTTGGATCCAAAGCTGACTTCAGGATTCCACCATGCCAACAGGATCCCAACTCATAGAGGAGTGAGGCAAGGATTTATTTTAGTCCTCTGTTGTTTAATGTATATATTGATCCACTTGTGGCCAAAATGAATCCATTATTAAAACATCACTCTCTAGAATTAGCAAACAGGCAAATTACAACTTTGTTGGACTCATAGGAGCCCCGAATGCCCTGACCAGCTATACTCTATACTCTATACGCTAAGCGAGTATTTGAAATTGACAATAGCAAAATTAAAATCTTGATTTTTGCAAAAACACCTAAGAGCATGACTAGAGAATAAACATCCACAATACTGAAGAAGTAAAAATCTTTAAATATTTAGGCATGATTTTCCACAACTCCATTAAACATGGTGCATATCAAAACTACTCCGTATAAAATACAAAAAAATAAAAAATATTTAAAAAATCCCAGTGTCCATAAAACAAACCTTCTATTTTATCAGAGGTGTATAAAATATTCCAGAAGCACCGAAGTTATTTTCAGGTAAGCCTCTTGCACACTTTCGTTGCCCGGCTAGGACCTCATTTTTCCTTTACTTCTCTCAAAAGGCTTGCTAAGGCCTGTGTTTCAGGTAACCACCTGTGTTCAACTAGGAATGCAGGACTGTCATAGTTGAAATAGGTGTATCATCTCACACTGGATGAATGTATTGTTCTTTCCCACAGGTTTGAGTGCTTTCCTTACAGAGGATAACTATAAACCAATTAGGTTTAGAACTATTTCAGAAAAAACTCTTATCATCTTGGCCTCCACAAGGAGGTCTTCCTACCGATGGGCCATGTATTCAGTACATTTGAACAGTGTATTAAAGACCAGTAACTCCAACAGGGCCTGTCTGCTGTACCCAAGAACATTTTCTTGAGCAGTCAGGCTGTCCGTAAACCAGCAAGATACCAATTTTATAGAATGGTTTCCTAATTTCTGACTCTAGAATGCTGTAGTGCTCCCTCCAGAGCAGTTCTGGAGGGCTGATATAAAATAGTCCCCTTTGAGCTGACAGGGGTGTGATGGCTCAGTGGTTAGAGATGCTGAGCTTATCAGCTGGAAAACTGACAGCCTGAGTTCGAGAGCCGAGCGCTGCATAGTGGTGAGCTCCCGTTACTTGTCTCAGCTCCTGCCCACATAGCATTTCGAAAGTGTGCAAATGTGAGTAGATAAATAGGTACCATTTCAGTGGGAGGATAACAGTGTTCTGTGCACTTTGGTGTATAATCATGTTGGCCACATGACCATGGAAATGTCTTCAGACAATGTTGGCTCCCTTGACTAAGAAATGGAGGTGAGCACTGCCCCCATCATACCATGGAAAACTTGCTGCAGTCAACTCGCTCTGGGACAACTTGCCATGGCCAGCTCATGGGGAGGGAACTTTTCAACAGTTTCTCAAGGACACCACTGTTCCTTAGCAAAGATAATTGGTGTGTATGACAATTAGCCACAGCCAACTCACCACAGCCAGCTCGCCATGGGCAACTTGCGGCGGTCAATTTGCCATGAGCCAACTCGCCATAGGACAAGAGTTACACTAATATCACAGAAATGGTGGAACAGAATGATTAAAGAATGGAGGCAAAAGGAGGGACAAAATGAAATGTGAATGACAAAAATTAAAATATTTTTTTTACTTATTTTATAAACTTAAATTGAATTGTTAAATTGTCCTTCAGTGAGTTGTCAAGTAGCAAGTTGGCCATGGTGAATTTTCCCACAGCAAGTTGGCCATGGTGAGTTGGCTGTGGAGCAGTGGTAGGATTCAGCCAGTTCACACCAGTTCGGGAGAACCGGTAGCTAAATTTATCTGAATTTGGAGAACTGGCTGGCTTCTGGAAGGCCTAGAATGGCCCATTGGAAGTGCATGATGCCACTTCCGGAAGTCCGTTCTAAGCATCGGAGGCCCAGGCCTGTATCACATAATAGAACCAGTTGTTCAGGTATTTGAATCCCACCACTTCTGTGAAGAGTTGTCCCGTTCCTTGTGGAAAAGGGCCCATTGAAACTACAGTTATATAAGGATTCATGCACTCATTTTATAACTCCTTACATGGTAAAATAATCTGGGAAATTCTCATCTCTTTTATGTACAGGTGTTGGATAGTGTGACACAGTTTCTTTGAAAGTAGCTAAATTCCTCTTTACCATCTGTAAAACTGGGCAGAATTAGCCACCTATTGATCATCTCACCATAAGCTGTAATACTGTATACTATTATGTCTTTTTCTGTTTAATTTTTTTAAAAAAAGTTTTAATGTTTTAACTCTGGTCTGTGACTATAATAATGGATTGATATGTGTGAGGATTAAAATTAGGAAATGAATGAAGGAATGACTAAAGGAATAAAAACACAATCCTGAAAATGAACCTTCTGTTTCCATCATTTTTTTTCTCTAGAGAAAGTCCAGAAAGAGATTGAAGATGTGTTTGGCATCTCAGGGTCAATTTCTTATCAGGATCGGAAGCAGCTGCCCTACACCAATGCTGTGATTCATGAAATGCAGCGTTTAAAATATATCTTGCTATATGGGCTTCCTAGGCAAAGCACAAAGGATGTGAAGATGAGGGGTTACCACATCCCAAAGGTGAGAAATATGTTCCGGCTGTATTCCAGTAGTCCATCAGGGAAGGAAAAAGAGAATAGGGCACTTGGGAGAACTCCATTCAGGAACAACCAATTAGCCATGCAAAATTGAATAAGCAAGAATAGCAAACATTTTTGAGGGATAAATTAAAGGTTTCAATCCAAACACCTCCAATTTTAAAACTAGAACCTTAAACATTTTCTATTTATCCTTGGAAGATGATAAGAGTTTAAGGGCCAAACTTAAGATCAGAATTGTAATCATGTTTCTTGCCAATCAAATCACCAAGAATAGCAAGCTTTTCTGAGGGATGGATTATGGGTTTACATCCAAACACCTTTCAGCTTTTACAACTAGAACCTTAAACATTTTCTATTTATCCTAGGGCTGAACTTAAGATCAGAATTGTAGTCATGTATAGCCATGTTTCTTTGTCCCCTTCTTTAAGAGACAAGGTGATTTTAGTTAAGAGAAAGGAAGTTAAGCTGTTGAGCAGCCACTGTTCTCAGAAACTGCTCTGAGAAATGAACAAATATGGATCCGTAAAGAGAATATTCTATGAACCTTTTTGCTTGTTTTCTTTACAAAACTGCTCTCTTTAGTCATCTCTCTCTTTTGTTTAACAGGGGACCTTTATCATCCCAGATCTGCGCTCTGTTCTTCTTGATCCTGAACAATGGGAGACACCCGAAAAATTCAATCCAAATCACTTTTTAGACAAGGATGGGAAGTTCGTTGGTCGAGAAGAGTTTTTGCCCTTTGGAATAGGTAAACACAAAGTGGCTTACTTGTTTCTTAATTAAGTAATTAACTATTTTTTAAAAAAATCCCATTTATATCCCACCCTTCTCTGAAGACTCAGGGCGGCTTACAATCTAAGAAGCACAAATCAATGTGCTTAGCAATAATTAAATGTATATTCCACCCATCTCATTAGCAAGTGATTCTGACAATCTTACAGATTTACACCTCCATCCCTGGGTTGTTTTGAGGTCATCCTGCTCTGAATAGCAAATCTAGGAATCCTAATTTCTTCTAGTAGCTGGGGCAGATCCACGGCAAACGTGACATCCTGAACCATTCCTGAACTGGCAATATGAGCATGAATATTTAAATCCCTGGCCAAAAAAAAAGAAGTCAAAAGTGACCCAGTGCTACAGTAGCAATTACTCTGAGGAGGACAGGAAGAAGGGCCTGTTTTGCAGACTGTTAATCCCACATTTGTCCCAGCAACCAGGTGCAGCAAGCAAAGACTTAACAAGAATAGGTGTGTGGTCAGTGAAAGGGAATTCCTATGGATTAAGTCCATTCCATCTCCCGCTAATCCAGCTGTAGCTTAATGCACCATAAAATAAGTTGGTGGACAGAGTGGTGAGAAAGTCACTTCCCTCTTGTAGGCAAACCTCTAGAAAAATATGCCTGATCAGTTTTTTTCATGGGTCCATAGCTTTGCCTTTGAAATTGTCTAGTACAACCTGAGTTAAGATCCCCTTGATGGGTGTCAACAAACAGAGTTAAATGGGAAAAAACATCTCTAAGAATTGAGTCTGGGGGAAGATATTAGGATTTAGCATGGAAATCTATTTTGACTGTTACAAAATGTTTCAGATTTACTTGCCGATGGGATATATTCTGGAAAACACAGTTATTATCTCTTTTATGCATGGTTTGTCTCATCTACAGGTCAACGTGCATGTGTGGGTGAGCAGCTGGCAAGAATTGAGATCTTTATCTTTCTGATCAGCCTGTTGAGGGCCTTCCGCTTCCAGTTGCCTGAAGGAGTGAAAGAACTCAATGAAGCCCCTGTGACAAAGATGATAATGCATCCACACCCTTACAAATTGTGCGCTATTCCCACGCAGGCTTAAACTTTTAAAAAAACCATAAAAAGCATAAATGTCCTATCTGCCTGTTTACTTTATTTGATCTTTTTGATTTCTTGTACATTAAAACATTTTCAGCCTATTGCTGGCTTCACAAACATATCTAACCAAGTCAACCCGGAGGTCGTGTGTGAAGTAAGTTTTTTACATGTTACCTTAGTTTCCTTTTGGGTGCCAATAAACATATTACTTTCCATTTAGTCCCAGAATCATTTTTTCCCTTTATTTTCAATCAAATGAAATGAGCTTCATGGTTTCCAGCCAGAGAAAATTTCAGAGAATTCTTCAGTGCATACCTTCAGGTAGACTTCTGTATTCTCCTTCCTAGGAGGAGAAGGCTCATCTTAAAGATGGTTACTGGCTGATTATCTGCTGGTGCAATGAGTGAGAAGAAGTATTTGTACGTCAGTGGCTGAATTGCCACAAATTAGCTTTAATAGCAGCTCTTACCCATGTTTGATCGCTTTTGTTCTTTGTCTTTCACCAACCGTGCTCTAGATATTTCTTCATTCATTTCATCCCTAGAGGGTTTTCTGCGTCATCAGGGTCACCTGAGTGTGCAAATGGGTGTGGAGCCTTCTTGGAACTGTTGATAGGACTGTATTGTAGGTTGGAGATAGATGATATTATATCTCTCCCCCTCTGTTGAGAGAGGGCTGTTCAGTTTTGACATAGAAGGCTAGCACTGTGCTTTCAACAGTTCCAAGAAGGCTCCACACCCATTTGCACTCCTTAGGTGACCTTGATGACACAGATAAATCTCTAGGTGGCCTCAATGACTCTCTAAAAGAGTGCAAATGATCAGCTGTCCTTCCATTCCCCACTATCCAGTCAGAGCTGAAGAAGCTTCTTGGATGAGAAGTGAAATGTCTTCAAAGAAAAACAAGTCCAGTTGCCTGGACTTTGACCTGGACGACTGAGAATCTCTATAGACATGAGACCACTACTAAATACTGAGGTCATATTCCCCATGAGCAGCTGCACTCCTTACCTCTTGCCATATTTCCAGTTATCAAATACTACAGAAGTATACTGCCCTACCCTGGTTTCCCTGCCAGACATTTTACCCCTACTATTATTGATCTAAAAGAACCAGTTTAATATAGTGGTTAAGGCACCAGGCTAGAAAGCAAGTGCCATATAGGGCACATATGCAGATGCTGGCAGCAATAAAGTCTTTTATTGTACTACTATACCACAACAGTTGACCCTACAATGGCTGGTAAAGCTCCACCCCAAATTTCCCAAAGGCAGCCACCCACAGTCAGTGCAACCTGGTCCTACAAACTAGATCCAACAGTCACTAGAGCTGATTCACAAGGCAAGGAAGAAGTCCGTAGTCCACAAACGATGATCAGAGACCACAGGGTAGAAACATGATCCAAAGTCAAAGAAGCAGAGTTCATGAAGGCCAGGGAAGTGTGTGCCAAAACAAAAAATTATTCCTAATGAAGGCACCCTCCCCTGGCCTCTGGTTAAATTAGCCTGAGCCAGGTGTTCCTTATGAGGAGGAACAGAGTAGCCTCCTCACCAGTAGCCTCACAAACAACCTCTGAGCTTCCCTCTGCCTCACTGTCCATGCCCTTGGATCAGGTGGTGGAAGCAGCTGTTCCTCATCAGAGGGGATCTGTTGCATCTCATCACTACTGACTATCTGCAACAGATCCTTGTCTGTGTCTGTGAAGGCAGGCAGCACCCTGTCCAGTCAACCAGTTCCCCCAATGCCAGAGAGACCTGGGGTAGCATTGCCCTCAGCCTCTGGACTTTCCAGACATTCCAGGAGAAATGGGCCATCCCTGTCAGATGGTTCCTGTTTCAACTCTTCTTTCTCCAAGCCAGGATCCAATGGGGTCATAACAGCAAGTTCAAGTCCTGCCTTAGCCATGAAAGCAGATGGATGACCTTGGGTCAGTCACCGTCTCTCAGTCCAACACTTCACTGAGTTGTTGTGGTAGAGAAAATAGGAGAAGGAAGGTGTGTTAGATACATTCACCACTTTGAATTATTTATGGAAAGAATAAAGACAGGATATAAATAAATGAATAAATGAACAAATAAAAGATCTTATTCCAACTAATAAAAAGTCAGTGATAAGGTGAGTCCAACTTGCACTATAGCACTTGCTCTCAGCACCGTCAAGCAACAACCCTTTTCCTCACTGCTATAAAGAAGTCACATCCAACTCTGCCCTTATCCCTCAATACACTCACTCTGGAATTTGACAACTCACTATGGCCAACTTGCCATGGAAAATTCAACCAATAAAAAAGTTATATTAATTTTAACAGAACCATGGCTAATCATAATAAAATAAAGTCAAGAGTTATAATAATTTCAACAAAAACATGATCATCAATAATAGGTAAAGGTAAAGGTTCCCCCGCACATGCATGCTAGTCGTTTCCAACTCTAGGGACCGGTGCTCATCTCCATTTCAAAGCCGAAGAGCCTTTTTCAATTTTAAACATCTCTGTTAACCCCCCATTAATTATAATTTGTGCAGTTTGTTGTTGATATATAGCTTTAATAGAATGTAAGAATCCTTCTCCAAAATTCATTTCCTCAACAACTCTAAATAAAAATTGCCAATTCAATTGATCAAAAGCTTTTTCTGCATCCAAAAATATCAATGCTGCTGGGACTTGGTTGTTCTTATCCAAATATTCAAGCAAATTTACAATTTGTCTTACATTATATTTCATATACCTTCCAGATATAAATCCCGATTGACACTATGAATCATTTGCTTTAAAAGTTGCATTTTAATGATGGTGAGTTGGCCTATAGTTCAGATTAGATTCTGATGAGTAGGCATGGCAAGTTGGCTGGGGCAAGTTATCCTAGACTACACTCACTCTACATCTACTTAACTCGCAAATAGTGCCCTATCCAGTCATTCTCACATACAAAACAAGGAACCATTCCTCTCCCCTAGTTCTCATCTAGGAGAGAGTAACGACCACACTCACCTGACTGTCACCCAACTCCCCCCCATCCCAGAATCCTCTGAACAATCTCCCAAAACTAGATTGTAAAACATTCAAACGATTTTAAAG
The DNA here is from genome assembly GCA_024449315.1 of Daboia siamensis. Lineage (NCBI taxonomy): Eukaryota > Metazoa > Chordata > Lepidosauria > Squamata > Viperidae > Daboia > Daboia siamensis. Next base: position 71,699 of record JAKJMR010018375.1, on the reverse strand, counting down.
GAAAGTCAGAAGAGCAGCCCAAAGGAATGCTATGGTGCAACAAATGGTGTTGTAGTTCCACAGTCCTATGTTGTCTCCTGAACTCCAAACACACAAACACTAGTAAAATTTCAAAGTTACCACAATGAACTTATAGTTAGCCAAAAAATCTTTAGCTTTTTCTATAGAGTTCAAACTGAATCCGTGGTCTTGGTAGGTTACCTATTTGAGTTTATCCCAATGAAAGGGAATCTTTCTTTTCTTCAAAATATCTGTAAGGAAGTTATAGGGTTCCCCCCCAAAAAACGTCTGACTACAATTTCCTTCAAAATAGTTATAATAAAAGTGTCAATCTTCAATTTGGTTTTAAAGTGGCATACAAAATTTGTTCTCTTGTCCTCCTCACAAAAGGAACTAATACATCCCTCAGTACTTTCCAGATTTTAGATTTGTGGGAGTTTATTCTATAAAAAGGTAAAGGTTCCCCCGCACATGCGTGCTAGTCGTTTCCGACTCTAGGGGCCGGTGCTCATCTCTGTTTCAAAGCCAAAGAGCCAGCGCTTGTCTGAGGACTTCTCCGTGGTCATGTGGCCGGCATGACTAGATGCCAAAGGTGCACGGAACGCTGTTACCTTCCCACCGTACTGGTCCCTATTTTTCTACTTGCATTTTTACGTGCTTTCGAACTGCTAGATGGGCAGAAGCTGGGACGAGTAACAGGCGCTCACTCTGTTACGCAGCACTCAGGATTCAACCCGCCAAACTGCCGACCTTCTGATCGACAAGCTCAGTGTCTTAACCCACTGAGCCACCGCGTCCCTGATATTTATTTATTTATTTATTCTATATACCTTGTCTATTTCCAGTTCAATCTTCCTCCCAGTCTATCAGTTGAGCCAAAGATTGGAGCACTGTTTTACTTATGTCCTCTCCAGCTAAATCTGGGACAGCTCAAAAGTGCAGCTGCAATTCTTTAACTCATAATTCCAATAATGTCATATTGTCTAAATCACCCTCTCACTGAATGTCATTAGAATCCGTTCTACACTGCAAAAAAATTATGTTATAATTTGTTTGCTTAACATCCCTTGCAGTTTGGTGGATCTCTTCATGAAGTTTCTTTGATAAGTTGTTATTGATTGGATCATTATTTCCATTGGCTGGATTGCTTCCAAAATAATTCTTATAGGGTCAGGTTCCCCATTTTTGGTTACCATGGTAAGACTTTAAAAATTACTTTAACATTATTAGCTCCAAAGTTCTATCCATTTTATTTCATCAAACACAGATTACAACAAATATTCTAGTCTTTTGCTTCCTCTTGTAGGAAACAGCAAAACAGAAAGACACCATAACACAACCAGGCAACTATAACTCTGATAGAACATAATATTTGTAACTCAGTGTTGAATTGTGAGTTCCTTGGTGCTCTCTCTCAGCTTAGTGGTTCCCATGTACACATTTCATTACCAAACTAAGTAGCATCATCAGTGCTGGAAAGGAATGATGTTTGCTGTTATTTTTTATTAGATTGTAGGTCCCATGTTAATATCTTCTCATATGCATGTTGATTGCTGGAGAGAAAGAGTTTTGATCTTTTTGTTTCCTTTTGGGTTTTTTGAGTGATGTAGATAATAACAATAACAATAACAATAACAATAACAATAACAATAACAATAACAATAATAATAATAATAAGTTGGAAGGTACCTTTGAGGTCATCTAGTCCAAACCCCTGCTCAGGCAGGAAACCTTATACCATTTCAGGCAAATGGCTGTCCAGTCTCTTCTTAAAAACCTCCAGTGTTGGAGCATTCACCACCTCTGGAGGCAGGTTGTTCCACTGGTTAATTGTTCTAACTGTCAGGAAATTTCTCC
>JAKJMR010018375.1:36193-62434 GCA_024449315.1 Daboia siamensis | reverse complement strand
TGTTGTAACGTTGAAAGGTCATTCAGTGAACTGTTGTAAGTTGAGGAGTACCTGTAATGGCAAAAATATTTGGGGAAGGTTATAGAGAAAGTGATTAGGCTGCAGAGGGCTTCAGATGAAGCACAGAATTAGATCCAGTCTAGGTTCAGCTCTAAGTATGGAATGAAAAAAGGATTGGTTGCTCTAGTGGATGCTCTGCCCTGGGATGTGGATGGGAGCTACACTCTTTCTTTGCCTGTTAGTTCTCTCAGCATCATTTCAACCCTTCAACAATGGCATCCTTTTGGTCTATCTATGAGGTTTGCACAGAGTAGGGAACGTGGTCCATAATCGAAATTTTGTAAAAATGAAAAAGATATGAAAGATAAATGAAAAGTAATATGTTTTATTGGCACCTAAAAGGAAACAAAGATAAGGCGTGATAAGCATAGTTAGCACATTTTTCAAACCTAGTCATTAGTTGACCTTGTATGTTGTGTGAACCCAGCAATAAGTTGAAGAAGTTTCAGTATTGAGTAAATAGAAGCAAAACACAATATTAAGTCAATAGGTACATAGGATATATTTATTATACTGAATAATTTAATTTAATGCCTTTTATGCTATTTAGTTTTAAGCCTTTGTGGGAATAGCACACAGTTTGTAAGGGTGTGGATGCATTCCCACATTTACAATAGGGTCTTCATTGAGTTCTTTCACTCCTTCAGGCAACCGGAAGCTGAAGGCCCTCAACAGGCTGGTCAGAAAGATGAAGATCTCAATTCTTGCCAGCTGCTCTCCCAAACAGATGCGTTCACCTGTAGATATAAGAGCATTCATGAAGGGGATAATAATCAATTCTCTAGAACTTATCCCATCAGCAAGGAAACATGAAAGAAGATTGAATCTTCCTATCTTCTAGTATTCCTTATTAGTTAGCACATTATTTAGTACACAGGAACAGCTTTTGGGGATAATGCTTTGAATCTATTGATGTGGTTAGCCATTGGTCAAACTGCTTTGTTAAAGAGGTTTATGAGCCCTGGTGGGGCAGTGGTTAGAATGGAGTACTGAAGCTAACTAAGGTCACTGCCAGGTGTTTGCTTATGACTGGCTCAAGATTAACTCATCCTTCCATTCTTCCGAGGTTGGTAAAACAAGGAGCCAGATTGTTTGGGGCAATATGCTGATTCTGTCAACCACTTAGAGAGGGCTATAAAAGCACTATGAAGTGGTATATAAGTCTAAGTGCTCAGTGTTTGCTATTGCTAAACAGAAATAATGCCAATTTGAGCAGACCATCTATTTCTTCCAAACAAGAGATGACAAGACTGAACATCGACATCTTAGGAATCAGCAAACTAAAATAGACAGGAATGGGTAAATTTAATTCAGATGACCATCAGGTATACTACTGGGCAAGAATCCCTCAGAAGAAATGGTGTAGCCTTCATAGCCAATAAAAGAGTAGGAAAAGCAATACTGGGATACAATCCTCAAAATGACAGAATGATCTCAGTTCAAATCCAAGGCAAACCATTCAATATCACAGTAGTCCAAGTCTATGCCCCAACCACCAGTGCTGAAGAGGCTAAAACTGACTGGTTCTATGAAGGCCTACAGCACCTTATAGAACTAACACCAAAAAATGATGTTCTTATTATCATGGAGGATTGGAATGCTAAAGTAGGAAGCCAAAAGGTAACTGGAATAACAGACAAGTTTGGCCTTGGAGTACAAAATGAAGCAGGGCACAGGCTGTCAGAATTTTGTCAAGAGAATATGTTGGTCATAGCAAACACTCTTTTCCAACAACCCAAGAGACGGCTCTACACATGGACATCACCAGATGGTCAACACAGAAATCAGATTGACTATGTGCTCTGCAGCCAAAGATGGAGAAGCTCTATACAGTCAGTAAAAACAAGATCATGAGCTTCTCGTTGCAAAATTTAGGCTGAAAAGCACTAGGCCACTCAGGTATGAACTAAATCATATCCCTGATGAATATATAGTAGAGGTGACAAATAGATTTCAGGAATTAGATCTGATAGACAGAGTGCCTGAGGAACTATGGACAGAGGTTCACAACATTGTACAAGAGGTAGCAACTAAAACCATCCCAAAGAAAAAGAAATGCAAGAAAGCAAAATGGCTGTCTGAAGAAGCTTTGCTAATAGCTGAGGATAGGAGGGAAGCAAAAGGCAAGAGAGAAAAAGAAAGATACACCCAATTGAATGCAGAATTCCAGATAATAGCTAGAAGAGGTAAGAATGCCTTCTTAAATGAACAGTGCAAAGAACTAGAAGAAAACAATAGAATAGGGAGGACAGAGATCTCTTCAAGAAAATTGGAGAGATAAAGGGAACGTTTCATGCAAAAATGGGCATGATAAAGGACAAAAATGGCAGGGACCTAACAGAGGCAGAAGAGATTAAGAAGAGGTGGCAAAATTACACAATAGAACTATACAAGAATGAGCTTTACATCCCTGATAACCATGATGAGGTGATCACTGACCGCGAGCCAGACATCCTAGAATGTGAAGTGAAGTGGGCCTTAGAAAAACTGAGCAACAACAAAGCTAGTGGAGGTGACTGTATTCCAGCTGAGCTATTCAAAATCTTAAAAGACAATGCAGTAAAAGTGCTACACTCCATTTGCCAGCAAATTTGGAAAACTCAACAGTGGCCACAGGATTGGAAAAGATCAGTTTACATTCCAATTCCAAAGAAAGGCAGTGCCAAAGAATGTTCAAACTATCGCACCATTGCACTCATTTCACATGGTAGTAAAGATGCTTAAAATCCTACAAGCTAGACTTCAGCAGTATGTGGATCGAGAACTACCAGAAGTACAGGCAGGATTTTGAAGAGGCAGAGGAACTAGAGGTCAAATTGCCAACATAAGCTGGATCGTGGACAAAGCTAGGGAGTTCCAGAAAAACATCTACTTCTGCTTCATTGACTACACTAAAGCCTTTGATTGTGTGGATCACACCAATCTGTGGCAAGTTCTTAAAGAGATGGGAGTACCAGACCATCTTATTTATCTCTTGAGAAACCTATATGTGGGTCAAGAAGCAACAGTGAGAACTGGACACGGAACCACTGATTGGTTCAAAATTGGGAAAGGAGTCTAGCAAGGCTGTATACTGTCGCCCTGCCTATTTAACTTATATGCAGAGCACATCATGAGAAAGGCAGGGTTAGATGAATCAAAAGTTGGAATTAAGATTGCCGGAAGAAATATCAACAACCTAAGATATGCAGATGATACCACTCTAATGGCAGAAAGTGAAGAGGAACTAAAGAGCCTCATGTTGCGGGTGAAGAAGGATAGTCCAAAAGTTGGGTTGTAACTTAACATTAAGAAAACCAAGATCATGGCATCTGACCCTCTCAATTCCTGGCAAATAGATGGGGAAGAAATGGAGGTAGTGACAGATTTTATTTTCCTGGGCTCCAAGATCACTGCAGATAGGGACTGTAGCCAAGAAATTAAAAGATACTTGCTCCTGGGGAGGAAAGCCATGGCAAATCTAGACAGCATACTAAGAAGCAGAGACATCACCCTGCCAACAAAAGTGCGTATAGTCAAGGCTATGGTCTTCCCAGTTGTAATGTATGGCTGTGAAAGTTGGACCATAAGAATGGCTGAGCACCAAAGAATTGAGGCCTTTGAACTCTGGTGCTGGAGAAGACTCCTGCGAGTCCCTTGGACTGCAAGGAGATCAAACCGGTCAGTCCTAGAGGAGATCAACCCTGACTACTCTTTAGAATGCCAGATCCTGAATTTGAAACTCAAATACTTTGGCCACCTATTGAGAAGGAAGGACTCACTGGAGAGGAGCCTAATGCTGGGAAAGATTGAGGGCAAGAGAAGAAGGGGACAACAGAGAATAACGTGGCTAGATGGAGTCACTGAAGCAGTAGGCATGAGCTTAAGTGAACTCCAGAAGATGGTAAAGGACAGGAAGGCCTGGAGGAACGTTGTCCATGGAGTCGCAATGGGTCAGATACAACTTCACAACTAACAGCGACAACAAAAACAACATCTTTTTCTTGCTCAGGAATCCCTGACCATAAAGATGATGGGCAGGACCAGGATACCAAATTGCATAGGAAGGTTTATAGTAAGGAGGAGCACTATTGGTGATACTGATAAAGTCTTAGACTACCTTGTAACCTTTAACATGTAACCTTTAGCAATAGCAATAATAATAGCGGTTACAGTTATATACCACTCCATAGGGCTTTACCGCATTCTTCTGAGTGATTTACATTGTCAGCATATTGCCCCCAACAATCAGGGTTCTCATTTTACTGACCTCAGAAGGATGGAAGGCTGAGTCAAACGTCAGCCGGTCAGGATCAAACAGCTGGCTGTGGGCAGTTCAAGCTTTAGCTGAACTAAGCAACTCAAACTCATTTTATTATAAGGTGGATGACATATTGATTAATTAAAACTGTCTTACTATGACCCTGAAGATGGAAGCAAGATGTATGCTGCTTTTAGTGATTATTTTATCATGATATGTATTTCCATGATTGGCATCATGGCAATGTATGCTTTTCAAAATTGCATAAAAGGGGGTCCACACCAAGCAGAGGTGTGCCCATTTGGAATTTGCTTCTTGATAGATCTTTTATTTACATATAAAAGGGTTTTTTTCCTTTCCACCTGGCTGGTGTGGTTCATTGGGCCTGTATGTTTAGGTAAGAGGACCTGAGTTTTGGGGGACAACAATTTTTTTTTTGTCTCTATCATAACTGAAGCTGTGCCTTTTATGCCCTTTGTTATCAGCACCAGCAATAGAGAAAGATTCATTGGTGTACAAGCAGGATGAAAATACCGTTGTAGGAGGAGCTCTGCAGCCATTAAAAAGACTGAGCTTAATGCATCTAGGATGAAAACTCTGTGATGCAGATCCATCATTAGGAAGCTAAAAGTAGGTTTGCTTTCTTTAGATTTAGCTAATAATTCTCTGCCAAATAACAGAGATAATTGTGCAAAGCTCTACTGATTACTATCTAAATATAATTAGAATTTCATTGTAGTTTAAACTTTGTAGCCTAAGAGGAATTTCTGACTCTCATGGTTTTGAAAGTAGAAGGAATAGAGATTCAGGGATTTTCTACTCAGAATAACACAGTGATGGGGGTGGTCGGAATCTATAAGTGATAAATTGCTTTGGGCTCATGGACGTACCTATTCCAAAGGACAGAAACTCTTCTCGTTTAATGAACTTCCCATCCTTATCTAAAAAGTGATTTGGGTTGAATTTTTCAGGTGTCTCCCATTGTTCAGGGTCAAGAAGAACAGAGCGCAGATCTGGAAAAATCATGGTCCCCTGCAAAAATATTCAAACAATATTGATGAAATGTTTGGTTTTAGCTTGTCTTGATAGGCCCATATTTATCCATTTCCAAAGCAGTTTCTGAGAGCAGTGGCTGTTCTTAGCATTTCTCACCTTTGGAATGTGGTAACCCTTCATAACAATATCCTTTGTACTTTGCCTGGGGACCCCAAGTAGCAAGACACTTTTGAAACGCTGCATTTCATGAATCACGGCATTGGTGTAGTGTAGCTTCTTCTGATCCTGATAGGAAATTGAGGCCGAAGAACTAAAGGCTTCTTCAATCTCCTTCTGGACTTTCTCTAGAAAAAACAATAGAAATAGAAGTTTCATTTTCATTATTATGTTTCATTTACTCGTTTCCAAATTCTAATCCTTAATAGAACTTTAGGACATAGAATAGCCTTTACGGTATTAAATATAATCCCATCCTTTTTAAAAAAACATTATGAAGGAGAGCAGATTGAAAATGTATTTCCTGGGCCCTGATTATACCCAGTCCAAACAGGTTCAGAATATTGATGCTAGCTGTTGATTCAGTTTAAATATTCCATGGAATCTTTTTCAATCTAAACTGTGTGCATAATTATTAGGCAAGTGAGTATTTTGACCGTATCATCATTTTTATGTGTATATTTTCCACCTCCAAGCTTTATAAATCTGAATGCTTAGTGGATATAAGAATATCAGATGATGTCTATTTGTGTAATGAGGGAGGGTTTGGCCTAAAGAGATCAACACCCTTTATCAAGGTCTACATAATTATTAGGCATCTTCCTCAGGCAGAAAAGACTCTTAAAAAGTCAAATTTGAAAAAGGTCTTTCAGAGGGATGCAGCACTCTTGAAATTGCCACAGAACCATCAAATGTTTTGTTGGAAATGCTCAACAGGGTCGTAAGAAATTTGTTGAGAAAAAGAGACACACGTTAACTGCCAAAGATATGAGAAGAATCAAACGTGAAGCTACCCAGGAACCCATTATCCTCCAGTGCTGACAAACTCCAGATTTGCAACCTACCTGGGGTATCTTGAAGTACAAGGTGCTTACATGCTCAGAGATGTGGCCAAGGTAAGGAAGGCTGAAACCAACCACCACTGAACAAGACACGTAAGATAAAATGGCAAGATGGGGCCAAGAAATCTCTGAAGACAGTTTTTTCAAAGGTTTTATGGACTGATGAGATGTGAATGACTCTTGAAGGAGCAGATGGATGGCCCCATGGCTGGATCAGTAATGCGTGCAGACCTCCACTTTGATTCAGACGCCAGAAAGGTGGAGGTGGGGTACTGGTATGAACTGGTATTATTAAAGATGAGCTAGTTGGACATTTTCAGGTTGAAGATGCACTCAAAATCATTTCATTTCATTTAGTCACCTGATAATTCTGCTCACTAATAGTTGCCCAATAATTGTGCACACATAGATATTCTCCTAAGAAAGACAAAACTACACATTGACTTTCTTAAATATTCAATCCCAAAGCATTTTGGAAATCTGATTCTGATTAAAGAAAGTTCTATAATTATCTTGAAAATAATGTGGATCAAATTTTTGCACAGCACTCATTTGTTTATTTGTTTTTATTATTTTTTAAAGTCATTAAATGTATATGCTACCCATCTCACGGTTACAGTGACTCAGAAGGGGAAGCTTACAATATAATAAAAAAACAAAATAAAAAAGATAATAAAAAACAATTAAAATAAGGAGGATTAAATAAACTGAAATCCAAGAGGATGGGTAACAAGGAGTAGGGATCTTCTCTCTACCCTGCCAGTCACTCCCAAAGTAGCGCTCCTCTATCGGGTCCCCTGGGCAATTGGCAGAGCCAGGTTTTAAGACTCTTCCTGAACACCTGCAGGGTAAGGGTGGACCTCACCTTCAGGAGGAGAAGAGTGTGAGTGCATGCTCACCCCGTTTGCACCAACACTGGCATCGCTGTGAACGTCTTGCCAGTGTGATCCTCACCATGAGCCTTGCGCCGGCGTCACCACCCCATTTGCGGAGTGCTCGTGCTTGTGGCCCCATTTGTGCACACGTGTGCACAGCCAAATTTGCATGTGTGTGCATGCAGACATAAAGGTATCTGCCCCTCCCTTTCCAACTGGGCCACTAACCAAGATTTGTTGCAGAGTCCTGCTCTATACCCACTCCATAAAAGGCGTTAAATTCACATTGAACTGGACCCAGAACCAAACTAGCAACCAGCGCAGCTCATGTAACAATGGTGTTATATGTGCCACCCAAGGGATCTTGAGAAGTAGCTGCACCACTGGATTTGCTACCAGTTGTAGCTTACAAATACTCTTCAAGGGTAGCCCAAGTAGAGCACATTGCAGGAATCCAACTGAGAGATTACAATGGCATGAGAGACCCTGCATGGATCCTCACAATTCATGAAAGCATACAATTGGCAAATAACATGAAATTACACAATGGGTGTCCTAGCCTTGATGCCACCTGCTCTTTCAGTTGGAGTCATGAGTCTGGAAGAACCACAAATTGCACACAGGATCTATCTGGCAAAATGCAGTCCACTCAGAACTAAAGATGATAAACCCTTAAATCCTTGAGTCTCTTTCAACCCACAGTGAATCCATCTTACCAAAATAAGGTGTAGGGGTGACATGACAGCATTGTTCCAATATTTGAGGGGTGTCTTTAAAGATGAGGGGGGGGTGTCAAACTATTTTTCAAAGGACCAAAAGGCAAGACAAGAAACAATGATTGGATATTAACCAAGGATAGAAGCAACCTAGAACTAAGAAGAAATTTCCTAACGATAAGAGTAATCAGCGATTGGAACAACTTGTCTTTTGAAGTTGTGGGTGCTCCATCACTGGAGGCTTTTGAGAAGAGATTGGACAGCCACTTGCCTGGAATAGTATAGGTCTTCTGCTTGAGGAACATTCCTTCCAATTCTATTATACTACATTCTACCAGGGTGAAGCTGAAGCCTATTTTCCCCCATGCAGACACCCAATGTGTCCAGGCATTGCAAGAAAAGAGGAGCAATGATGAACATGTTATCCCCATCCCATTCCCTCCAGAGATCATCCACAAGTATGATTAATGCTGTCTCTGTCCCATAAGCAGGCCTCAACATGGCTGAAAGGGGTCCAGATAATCCATTTCATCCAAGACCCTCTGGACCAACAGTGCAGCCATTTTTACCACTACTTTCCCTTCACTAAAAAGGGGAGATGGCAAACTGGACAGAAATTGTCAAGATAGGTGTTGTTCAGTGAAGGTGACTTAAGGAAGAGTCAAATCAAGGCCTCCTTAAATGGTGCTGTGCTTTTTCTCCATTGCCGGCAATGGAGTGGGCACAGTTTCGTTGCGACTCATCCGGCCCACGGGCTGGCAGTTTGACACCCCTGGCTTAGAATTTAAAATAATTTCTGTATATTATAGAACCTGAGACTGGCCCTTGTTCCCACAGCTCTGATTTCTCACCTTGGATGTCAGGATGATTAGTCAAGAGGAGCAATGCCCACATTAGAGTAGCGAAAGTTGTCTCTGTCCCAGCACCAAAAAAATCAAAAACACACTGAACCAGGTTGTCTTCATTGTAGGTAGAGTTGGGGTCATTCCTGCTCTGATGTTTAAAATGGAAAATTAAAATTACAATGTATTCTATGCAAGTTTTCTTTAGTTTTTTTTTTTTTGTTTCTATGTAGCAAGTCATGAGAGTAAACATATACCGGCTTCCGGTTTGCGATCGTGGTGCTGGTGGACATTTGGGGAGATCGCTCTTTCCACCGGCCAGTTTTCTCCTGCCGGTGGACCCTGATGAGGTTTTGAAGTCTCCTTGTAGTGGCAATGAGGATGAAGAGGCACCTGAGTGACTCCGGAAGGGTGACAGACCTCCTGTTTGATCCAGGGCAGCTGTTTGATCTGATGGGGAAAAGATCGGCCATTTATGGCCCATCATCAAGCTGCTGACAGCCGAGGCCAAACTTACTACCAAGCACCTTGAAAGCAATGTGGGAAAATTGGGTGAGATTTTACCTTCTCTCTACCCCAAGTATCTTTCCTGTTAAAAGCATTTTGAAAATCTATCCCCTTCTGAAGAGAGAGGGAAGGGAAGTCCATTATCACACCCTCTAAAATGATGGCTCCTGCTTACTCAGGGGAAACAAAACTTTGAAAACATTAGCTTACCACAATTGGATATCTGTCTTCTGTTTGGAATTAGGGACCCAAAAAGTTCCTATTCTCACTGGAATCTGCTATTTTGCTTTATTTTCAAAAAGAACTTACATGAACAAAATTCAAGGGCTTGGAAATGGGCATGTATTAATGACAGTTGCACTGTCCCGGGGTCATGTGATCACCATTTGTAACCTTCCTAGCTGGCTTCTGACAAGCAAAGTCAATGGAGAAGCCAGATTCACTTAACGATCCCATGACTGACTTAACAACTGTAGCAAGGAAGTTTATAAAAGGGAGTAGAATTTACTGCCTTGCTTAGCAATAGAAATGTTGGGCCTGGTTGTACATCAGATAGTACCTGTACTGGATTCTTGTGAGACCTCAATAACCTTTCACCAAACCAGTGTAATGTCATGAAGAATTATGGGACAAATGAGACAATCCAGTCCACCTGCCTATTGATTGAGAAGCATCTTATGAAACAAAACACCAGAGATATGACAATCACTGAGATAGAGAAGCGTTTGAGCAAGTACCACATGACTTATTCCTTTCCCAGCCACAAATGGGCCAATCGCTCACCATCACTCTTTATAATTAGTGTGGACACTGTAACCAGAAACCTATAATTATAACACCCATGGATGCTATTATGTACTGCTATTATGTACATGATAGACAGTGAAAGATGAACTGAAGAATTGAACCATCCTTGAACCATTAGTACACTTAAGACTGATGCTATCAAATTGTAAATAAAGTGATCAAGGGCAACTTAACTTCAAATTGGTAAAAGTTGTTCTAAAAAAAATCAATCTTTTTCTGAAAACAATGCAGGAATTGTTTCAACTCTCCTACATTTTTACTTATGGTCAAATCTGTGAAAATATCTTTTCCAACCATTTCAGGGTAAGTATTCGTTTAAGTATGAGTCAATCAAAAGACCTTACCTTGTTAATTCTTTTTCTTCTTAATGGAACTTCTTTATAAAAAGGGGGAAGGAGCGGTAGGCAAACATTACAAGATGACAAACAGAAACATTTCTAACTTCCCCAAGGAACCTCCCATGTATAACAAGTGTTAGATCGTGGGCTCTGGACCTCATGGCCAAGATGGATGACGCAGGACAGCAGGGTTCAGCATAACATTCTTTATTGATGTAGCACAGACTTGGCAAACAAAGGGGCAATTGCCCCTCTTATATACCTAGCCAGGTATACTTGGAACCAATCCCATTGTCCGGATTTCCCGCCAAAGACTGCCCTGCCAATCCTGACAGGGCACCCTGCCACCTGGTGGTGTCAGTGGCCATCTCTGTGAACATCTCCTATATACATATATACATAACACCCCTTCCCCCATACAAAAAACCCCAATAATAATGGAAACAATAAACAACTAATGGAATAAAACCCTGCAGTGTGGAGCTTGGTTGTTTTTTTTTTATAATACCCTAGCCTCAAGACCTTACATAGTCCTTAAGATACGCCGGTGGCCTATGGATCCTTGCTGACCGTTTCACTGATTGCCCCACATTCTGGTCACCCAGGTCAGCAAGGGCATCTGGGTTTGCAATGTAGTCATCCCTTGGGATGCCATCAGGGTCCTGATTACTAGCCAGATGTTGCTCTGGAAACACATTTTGTGGCTTTTCAAGTTGTCTCTTCCTCAACTGGTCAATGTGTCTTCTCACCTCGCGACCCTCCTCCACCTCTACAATGTAAGATACAGGCCCAGTTTTGGCCACTGCCACCTTCTGAATCCAGATAGGCCCTAGACCATAGTTCTGGGCCCAAACCTTTTCACCAATGTGCAATTCTCTGGTGGTGTCTGGTTGCTCCTGTTGAACTGCCACTCTGTCTGGGTGTAGTCTGTCCAACTTAGTAATGAGTCACCATCCCCAACGCAACTCAGCAGGGCTCTTGCCCGTAGCAGTACATGGAGTGGTATGTTGCGCCAAAAGAAACTGAGCTAACTAGTGATGCCAATCTCCACTGATGATGCGCCTCAATGCGTCCTTGGTTGTCCTCACCATTCGTTCTGCCAAACCCTTAGTCGACAGGTGAAAAGGCTCTGATGTGACGTGTCTAATCGAGTTGGCTCTGGTAAATGCCTGGAAATCAGCAGATGTGAATTGTGGGCCATTATCAGAGACCAAGACATCAGGCAACCCATGAGTGGCAAATAGTCCCCGAAGCACTTGAATTGTCTTTGCAGTGGTCATGCTAGCGACTAGGACTACCTCTAGCCATTTAGAGTGACTGTCAACCACTACCAGGAACGATTGTCCTTGAAAAGGCCCAGCGTAATCAATGTGTAACCTAGACCATGGGGTGTGAGTCGCTTTCCATTTGTGAATGGGAGCTTGTAGCTGTTCTGGCCTTGATCTCTGACATGTGTAGCACCCCACTGCCTGCTCCTTTATGGCTTTGTCAAGACCAGGCCACCATAAGTAGCTCCTAGCTAGTGCCTTTGTCCTTACTATGCCAGGATGCCCCTTGTGTAATGATTGTAAGACCCTTTCCCTCAATTTCTCTGGAATAATAACTCTACTACCCCACAGCAAACATCCTTTATGAGAAGACAACTCGTGCCTCCTCATAAAATATGCCTGGAATTCTGACCCTGGGCTCTTGTCCTGCCACCCAGATGCTACCCATGAGCTGACCCTGCTCTGTACCTTGTCTGCTGTGGTGCCAGCAGCAATATCCTTCACCTGTAGAGGACAATCTGGAAGATCTTGGATGAGTAGGATCTGCTCTGCTGGTGCTGGATCAGGGTCATTGCTCAACTTTGGCAATCTGCTTAATGCATCTGCATGGCCCATGTCCTTTCCCGGTTTATGGACTAGTTTGCAAGCATAGGCGGATAGAAAAATGGACCACCTAAGCATTCTTGGGGAAAGAATTTGTGGTGTTTGTTTGTCAGTTGTGAACAACCCAAACAATGGTTTGTGATCTGTAAAAATGGTGGACTCCCTGCCATACAGGTAATCATGGAATTTTTTTACACCTGACACAATTGCTAGTGCTTCCTTGTCAATTTATGCATTATTCCTTTCTGCTTTTGACAGAGTTCAGGAGTAATATGCAATAGGCCTTTGCTCCCCATTTTCCTCTATATGACTTAATACAATGCCCACCCCATAAGGGGATGCATCACACGCGATGCAGATAGGCTTATTTTCTATAAAATGTGTGATGGTTGAATTACTATTTAACAGGTGTTTAAGATTTGTAAAACTCTGTTCGTGGTCCTTGGTCCAGATCCATGGAGTTTTCTTATCTAACAGCCTGTGTAAAGGTTCTGCAATTGCTGCTTTGTGGGATAAAAACGTGTGATAGAAGTTAAGTAACCCCAGAAAAGCTTACAATTCAGCCTTATTTGTTGGGGTTGGAGCCAACTTAATTGCTTTCACCTTAGAGTCAGTGGGGGTGAATACCCTGGGCATCAATCCTGAACCCTAAGAACTTAGTGGATGCCACACCAATGCTGCACTTACTTTTTTTAAGTGTAAGCCCAGCAGAGTGAAATCTGCTTAAAACAGCTTGCAGCCTGTCAGCCAAGATCTCCTCAGATTCCCCAGTGATGAGGACATCGTCAAAATAGGGACATACACCAGGAATGCCCTTCAGAGTCCTCTCCATCACTTCCTGAAAAATCCCAGGAGCTACTGAGATACCAAACTGTAACCGGTTAACTTGGAAAGCTCCTCTATGTGTCACTATTGTTTGAGCGTCAGCTGCTTCCTTATTCACTGACAGCTGCTGATATGCTTGCGCCAAATCAAGTTTTGCAAAGAGCGCACCACCTTGGACAGCGGCGAGAACTTGCCAGACTGACGGAACCGGGTAAGTGTGCGGATTTAAGGCTCAGTTTACCATAGCCTTATAACCAGCACATATTCCAATTTCTCCATTTGACTTTAACGGAGTCACAATTGGAGTTTTCCAGTCTCCCCCGTCCACCGGTTCTAAAACTCCCTATTCCACCAGTTTCTCCAGTTCACTCTCAATCTTATGTTTGAGTACGAATGGGACTCTTCAGGGCTTGATACGAACCGGTGGAATGTTCGGTTTTAGTTTAAATTTAATGGGAGGGCCTGTGTACTTCCCCAGCCTGTCATCGAATGCGTTTGCAAATTAATTACAAACGGATTCAAGACATTCGTGCTGATGCTATTCACTCCCCCCAACCAAATGCCCAGGGCATCAAACCAATCCAGCCCTACTAAACTAGTTCTCTGCCCATCGGTCAGCAAAATATCTAAGGGATCCTGAAAGTCCTTAAACCCCACAGACACAGTGGCCTTTCCCCTGATTTTAATAGGGGTGTGCTGAAAATCTGACAGCTATAAACTGGTGGGCTTTAAAGGAACCCTCTGCTTACTCTGATTGCAAATTCTTTTAAATGTCTCAGAGGAGATTATTGAGACTGCAGAGCCGGAGTCCAGCTCCATTGTGCAAGGTACCCCTTGCAGATGGACCTGTATTGTTATTTTTGGTTTGAGCAGCTGATGGACTTCCATCTGAGACACGGTCCGTCTACTCTTTCCAGGGACTGAGGGATTGTGCCGGGGTTTGTGCCGAGGGAGAACAGTACCTTCAAGTTCCGATGCTATAGCTTGTAATTCATTCAGGCTGTCTCTGCTCTGATTCTGGCAGACGGCTGCAATGTGCCCCATCTTGCTGCAGGAATGACACTTTACGTATCTGAACTGGCAGGTTGCTCGCAGATGGTTTCCCCCACAGCTGGCACATTTATGGTTGGATGAGTTGGCTCCCCTCGGTTCCTTGCAACTGCAGCTGCACACTGTGCTCTTATTGGCTGATGATTGTCTCTGCTGGCCCCCGTGGTTGTCCCGCCACGATGGATGCTTTTTGAGTCTATGCTGTACCGTATCTACCTCTGTCTCTTTGTCCAAGTTGCTGCTTCCGCCGCTCGAAGCACACTCATGACGTATGGTCGCTCCTGAGCTGCTGTTATTCCAGTGTGTGTGTTTGCCAGAGTCATTGGCTGCTTCGTAAGCCATCACCTCGTCTAAAACCTCCCACAGATTCATTGGTGGTTTTGCGAGGATCCTTTGTCGACATTGCTGATCTCTCAGTCCAAACACTACTCAATCCCTGATCCTGTCTTCAAGATCAGGAAATTTACACTGGCGAGCAGCCTGTCTCAGCGCCGAGACGAATTGTGAGGTTAGCTCACCCAGATGCTGGCTGCGCTGGATGAATTTATGCCGCCAATAGATTGGAGCTCTCCCTGGCATGAAATGCTCCTCCAACTTCTTTTTTAAATCAGCATAAGAAATGTTTTCAATGGGTGTCGGTGAGCACAGACTCACGGCCACATCATACACATCCTGACCGCTTAGGCACAAAGCGCCGCTGCTTTCATTTTATCTTCTGTGATCTTGTTGATCATCAGGAACCCTTCGACTTCTCCCAGATGCACTCCCCATCTCTCTGGCTTGTCAATATTGAAACAAAATTCACTGGTCGCTCCAAATTTAGCCATGTTGCACTGGTCCTAGAATGCTGCTTCGTTAGGAAGGTCTCAGAAATTTTTTCCTGCCTTTCGCACTTCAGAGTGACTTCAGCTCTGATTGAAACAGCATCCCACCTTTGTTGCCACTGTTAGATCATGAGCTCTGGACCACATGGCCAAGATGGATGACGCAGGACAACAGGGTTCAGCATAACATTCTTTATTGATGTAGCACAGACTTGGCAAAAAAGGGGCAACTGCCCATCTTATATACCTAGCCAGGTATACTTGGAACCAATCCCATTGTCCGGATTTCCCGCCAAAGACTGCCCTGCCAATCCTGACAGGGCACCCTGCCACCTGGTGGTGTCAGTGGCCATCTCTGTGAACATCTTCTATATACATATATACATAACAATAAGAGTCTAATATTGCAGAGGTACAATATAGTCCTTATTTAGAAGCAATCAGAAGTTAGAATGGGCAAAATTCAAAATGGGACTTGAATGAAAAAGAAATAACTCCAAGGAAAACAATACCAGTATCTTTTCTTCTTTACTTATAGCCAGGAATGTAATAATTCCTTGCCCATGTATTGAACTACAATAAACCCATACCTTCTCCATCTGAAGAAGATAGTGATCAATGAAATCTTGTGGCTCATGCAGACAACTGAATTTCTTGTGTTTCTCTACTTCCTGCTTTGCAAAGGAATTGATCATCTCTACTGAAGCCAAGAGATCCTTGTAAGGGCCCGGGAGATAGGTCATTATTCGTGGGAACATAATAAGCATCTAATAGAAATGGAAAAGGAAAGGTTGTTTATCTATTCATTTCCTAGTGCAACTAAAGAAGACTCTCAGCAGTTTGCAGTAATAGACAGCACTTAATAACCAAGGAAAAATATTGGAAGCACATTGAAACATGGAAAACTTTACATGGTGTCAGGTCCCAAAAGTCCTCCAGAAAAGCTGTTTCCAAATTCTTCCAGAAAAGAATCGTGTTAGAAGTAGATAAATTATTTCAAAGCTAATATAAAATTCTCTTATTCTCTCATTCTCTCCACGAGCCTTTGTAATTATGGTAACCTATGGCTAATTGATTTAATAAATTAGACCAACTGGATTCACATGTGTAGGAATAAGCCAGTGAAATAAATATTTTGGGGAATATTAAATAGGCAAAATATATGTCCCCAAAGGATCTTAAAGGCAGAAAAGCAAGTCCACTTTATCTTAATAGCCCCAAGCAGAAACTCAGCAGAAACCAGCTTTTAGAAATGCAGATGTAATAATCCATTCAGGAAGGTTGGAACCAGTATTCTAGAAGCTGATGAGACTAAGAAGACCCTTAAAATCTACATATCCAATCCAAACTCTAAAAGACATGGTGACATAATAGGATCAACCCACCATCAGAATACCAAAAGGACACACTGAGACTCAGGTCAAAGTATATGACACAGGAATTACAAAGCCTCAAACAGGAACAGAGAATGACCTCAAAAGCCCCAGAAGATATAAAAACCCACCACTCCCAGCTACATGTGGTCATCTTTCCCAGAGCCATCTTTCTGCCTGGCTCTCCTCTTCAATAAACTACAACCTTCTTTCTAAAGCAGTCTCCATTTTGTTTATTCCCGGCTTGGACTGGACCGTAATGAAGACTTTTCTTCCAACACATGGCAGGCTAAACAATGAATTAACTACATGGGTTGAATTTTCAGTCTGTTAGCTTTTCATAATGGAATAATAGGGACCTTGGAGGTCTTCTAGGCTAGCCCCCAGTTCACGCAAGAGACTCTATATTATTTTAGACAATGGCTGGCCAATCTCTCCTTTAAAATCTCCAGTGGTGGAGCACCCACAACATCTGGAGGCAAGCCATTCCACTGGTTAATTGTTTTCCCTGTCAGGAAATTTCTCCTAAGTTCTAGCTTGGTTCACTCCTTGATTAGTTTCCATCCATTGCTTCGTGTCTTGTCTTAAGGGGCTTTGGAGAACAGCTTGATTCCCTCTTCTTTGTGGCAACCCTTTAGATATTGTACTGCTACCATGGCACCACTAGTCCTTCTTTTCACTAGATTAAATATACCCAATTCCTGCAGTTGTTCTTCATATGTTTTAGTCTCCTGCCCCCTAATCATCTTTCTTGCTCTTCTTTGCACTTTTTCCAGAGTCTCAAGATCTTTTTTATATCGTGGCAACCAAAACTGAATGTAATATTCCATGTGTGATCTTATAAAGGCCTTATAAATCAGTACTAAGCCTTCATGTGATCTTTATTCTATCCCTCTGTTAATGCAGCCTAGGATGGTATTGGCATTTCTGGTGACTGCAGGAAAAGAATTTCTGCATGGAAGTGATGGGCTTAAATCATAATGAAGTAGACATTGCGTTGCTATTTAATAATAAACCTTTATTGTCAAAGTACAACATGTGTACATTGAGATTAGCTCAGCCTCCCCCTGTGCTCTCTCTCCCCAACACACAGTGATAACAAACCCTCCATCCCACCACACTATGTGAATCAACTACACCACACACCAGCCTCCCAAGTCAATTCTGCATAAGATTATGTCCCATTTAAAAGCCTAACTGTCCACGGATAAAAGCTATTTTTCAGCCTGTTGGTACAGCTGTCTATATTCCTATATTTCCTACCGGATGGTAGGAGAGTAAAGAGATACCATCCAGGGTGTGAGTCATCCCTGAGAATCTTCCTCGCTCTTCCAAGGCAACGAGCCCTGGCGAGGTCATCCAGTGGTGTCAGGGAACAGCCCACAATGTCTTGTGCTGTGCTCACTACCCTCTGTAATACTTTCCTATCCGCGGCTGTCAGACCAGCATACCAAAGCACAATACCATATGAGAGGACGCTCTCTATAGTAGACCGGTAAAAGAGGGTCATTAGCTGTTGTTCTACCCTGTTCTTCTGCAAGACCCTAAGAAAGTGAAGCCTCTGTTGGGCCTTTCTAGCCACCTGAGTTGTGTTAACTTTCCAGGTCAGATCTTCACAGAGGTTGACTCCCAGAAATTTAAAGGAGGAAACTCTCTCTACACAATTCTCTCCGATGTAAAGTGGGGCAGGTTCCTCCTTTTTTCTCCAGAAGTCTAACACCATCTCTTTTGTCTTACCGATGTTTAGGTGCAAGTTGTTGTTACTACACCATATGGATAGTTTTTGTATCTCCACCCTATATGTTGTCTCATCCCCACCTGTAATAAGACCCACCACAGTTGTATCATCTGCAAACTTGATTATCGCAGTGGATGGGTCAGATGATACACAATCATAAGTGTATAAAGAGTACAGGTAGGGGCTAAGCACACAGCCCTGTGGCATGCCGGTGCAAAGCTTCAGGGGGGTGGACAAAGCAGAGCCAACCCTCACTGTTTATTAAGAAAAAAATTGAAAGAACTGTTCAATGTTAGACTGACCCAGGAAGTGGTGGACCATCTTTTATTGAGATATTCTGAGTATTTGTCCCAACTAAAGTACTACGTCAATCAGGTGACACTGGACCAGTCCCTCTCTCTCAGTCCTAGAAAGTGGACAATGGCAAGGAAACTTGACTTGTCTTGGCTACTGGGGATAATAGTACAATAGACAATTTCCTAGGCTTCCTCCATGAATTCCATTTGTGATTACATGAAAATATTCATGGAAATAGTTTTGTCTCTTGTACAGAAAATATTACTCACCGCATGAAAAAAGGTACCACTGAATTTCACAATAAATTCAATTGCTTGAATTAGCTTCTGGAAGCTTTCATCTTCAGGAGCAAACTGATGTCCAAAACTCAAAGCACATATGACATTAGAAACTGCATTTATTATTGGAATTGAAGGGTTAAATGGCTGTCCTGCAAATGAAGATATTTCATAATCAATTCTTAAAGAACAGGACTTCTATGCAATGAACAACATTATTGGGAACTGCAATTGTTTCAAAAAATTAATTTTTTTTAATAAATATGTCTGTTCTTTTTTGAAATACACAAATGGAAAAAAATTCTGCAGATACTTGAGCGATTACCCCAAATTGCATACCTTTCATTTTTTTAAATGTTTCCACCAACGTCTGAGCTGTGTCTTCTATCTGATGCTCAATGCTCTTCTTCCCCAGGCCCAGCTTCCGCAGAGAAGTGATGCCAATGTGTCGCTGCTGTTTCCAGATGTGGCCATTGGAGAAAATAATACCTGAGGGCATCAGCAGAGAATGATAAGTGATTCCTGAGGACATTCATGTTAAAAAATAAAACAGGTCTAGAAGTTAGGGGAGATTTCTAAATATTTCATGTGAGTTTAGTTCTAACCATCTTCTTCCCCTCCCACCTCCCAGAGTTAAACAGGGGGGCTAATTATCCTTAAAAAGCAGAGTATTGCAATCCTGGACTTTTGTCCATCTGAAGATCTAGAGTTTGATGTCTGTCTTTGGTGGTTTTCTTCTGACCATTCTTCTATCATGTTTCATTACAGATAGTCTCAACTTATGACCACAATTAGGACCAGAATTTCCATTGTTAAGCAACGTGGTTGTTAAGTGACTCATGCCCAATTTTATGATCTCTTTTGAGATGGTTGTTAAGCAAACTCATAGTTTTTATCCATTGAAACTTCAAATGGTTGTAAATCAAGAAGTACATGTAGTCCTCTCCTCCTAAAACTCTCTCTTTCCAACCACTTTCCCTCCCACCTGGGACTGTTTCTATGTACATGGAGTATATGCTTAGAGCTCAGAACGCTTTTCCCAGGCCAGGTTTCCTTATCAGAAAACAAAAATAGTGGATGGGTCTGGGTGATCATGGATGATGGATGGTGTTGCTACTTTCTCATTCTATCTGAGGTTTAGGAGCTCCGATTCAAGGTATGTAAGTGTTTAAATTGTTATCTTGATTTCAGGTACGATAATTAAAGCTGCTGATTTTATTCCAATTTTGGAAATTTTATTAGCTTAGAACAGATCCTCAACTAAACCTATTTCTTATACATAGTGTTAAGTATTGGGTTCCGATGCATTCAGAAGATGCCAGGCAGATGGGTACAAACAAACTAATGTTTTATTAGCAGTCATTAACTGTACTAAGGCATACAAGCAAATTTATATACTTCCATACAGCCAATCAAATTGAACCTAACAATTCCGCCACTAAAACTTCTGCCAGAACTGTTAGAGTTCAAACATGTGAATAGCTGTTTCCCAAAACCTAATACACAACACCCCTTTCCCCTATCAAGGATCAGACAGTATACTTATAACACTCCAACTTGGCATCTTACACTTAACTTTTATACAGTGAATGATTGACCCCATTCAAGGTTATATTCTTCTATAATCCTTTCTTAAGATTATAAAACTCACTCCCAACCACCAACATTAATTCTGAGTGATTGACCCCACTCAAGGTAGAAGTTTGTGAATGCGAGCTTTTTGGACGTGTACTTATGGTTGCTGCCCGTATGTCACAAACAGACCATTCTGCTGTTCTGCCAGTATCTCTGTACTGACAAGTGGTACACAATGACCCAGTATGAGTCTATGAGTAGATTTCTCTTGTAAGTTCCATTACAAAATGAAATATACACATAAATTAACAAAATCCCAAAAAACAAGAGGCATGTCTTTCCAACTAGAATTCTTTACATACTTCTTTCTCTAATTGACCACATAATCTTTGAGATAGGCAGGTGGCCTATGAGGGCATGAGGAACGTCTCTGTGGTTCCCTCACCTTGTAGTGTACCAACTCATTTGGCATGCCCTGTGAACCAGTGTCCCTCTCAGTTGGATACTCCGAAGAATTTCTCTGGCTGGCCGTGTCCGGTAGGCCCACCCCAGAGTCAGATCCTGAAACAGGATCAGCACAGCAGTCCGTGATGAGGGGTTGATCCACTCGTTGCTGGGGTTCTGGTTGCATCTTTGTCTCCACTGGATCCTCCTCATACTGGAATTCAACTGAATGCTGAAATTGCTGGTAGGGTGAATAGGAGCTAACTTGTGTGTCAGCTTGAGAGCTATGGGAGGGATTGTCACTTACGCTTAGTGACCGTTCTGGAAATCATTTCCTTAATTGATCTATGTGCCATATCACTAGACGCCCTCCCTCCCTCCTTACTGTGTAAGATATAGGCCCCGTTTTGTCAACCAACTTCCCCGGAACCCACAAGTGTTCCGGTCCATAGTTTCTGGCCCAGACCATGTCACCTGGTTGTAGTCCCCTTGGGGGCTTGGGTTGAGCAGCATTGGATGCCACTCTGTCAGGGTGCAGTCTGTCCAGTTTGGTGATGAGGTGTTTGCCCCAGCACAACTCCGCAGGGCTTTTCCCAGTGGAAGTAGAAGGTGTGGAGTGCTGGCAAAGTAAAAAGTCTGTGAGCCTTTGAGGCCAGTCACCTGTGATGATGTGCTTTAGTGAGTCTTTGGTTGTTCTTACCATCCATTCTGCTTGACAATTGGACGACGGGTGGAAGGGCGCAGATGTGGCATGTCTAATCATGTTTGCTCTCAGGAAAGCCTGAAATTCAGCAGTGGTAAATTGAGTTCCATTATCAGAAACTATGACATCAGGAAGCCCATGAGTGGGAAAAAGTTTCCAGAGTACCTGGATTGTTTTGGCCGAGGTCATGCTAGAGACTGGAACAACTTCCAGCCATTTTGAATGACTATCAACAACAATTAGAAAGAGCTGCCCCCGAAATGGGCCAGCGTAATTGATGTGGACCCTGGACCAGGGCGTGTGTGTTGGCTCCCATCTGTGTTGGCGTGTGTGTTGGCTCCCATCTGTGTTGGTGCCTGAGGCATCTCGGGTCTAGACCTTTGACAAATATAACACCCATGTACCTGCTCTTCAACAGCCTTGTCTAACCAAGGTACCACAAGTAGCTCCTGGCTAACACTTTCATTCGCACTATACCAGGGTGTCCCTCATGTAGAGAGTGTAGTACCCTATCTCTTAAGACAGATGGAATGATAACCCTATTTCCCCATAGTAAACTCTCTTTGTGAGCTGATAACTCATGCCTTCTTAAAAAATAAGCTTGGAATTCAGGACCCGGACTTTTGTCTTGCCACCCTGTGAAAACCCATGATAGAACTCTGCTCAGAATCTTGTCTGAAGCAGTTTCAGCTGCTATGTCCCCTGCGTGAAGGGGAAATTATGGTAAATCTTGAATGGACAGTATTTGGGCAGCAGGGGCTGGATCAGGATCAATAGATTGTAAGGGAAGCCTACTTAGGCCGTCAGCATGGCCCATTTCTTTCCCAGGTTTGTGAATTATTTTAAAGCTATAGGCAGATAAGAATATGGACCATCTAAGCATCCTTGGTGAGTGTATATGAGGGGTTTGCTTGTCAGTTGTGAATAAACCTAAGAGAGGCTTAGGGTCAGTAAACACAGTGAAATTCCTACCATACAGGTAATTGTGGAATTTTTTGACCCCAGCAACAATAGCCAAAGCTTCCTTGTCTCTCTGAGCATAATTCCTTTCAACCTTTGATAGGGTTCCTGAGTAATAAGCGATGGGGACTTGTTCCCCATTCCTTCCCAGATGGCTTAAAACAGCTCCCACTCCATAAGGGGAAGCATCACAAGCGATGCAGACAGGCTTGGATTCGATATAGTGGGTGACAGTGGATTTGTCAGATAAAAGGCTTTTAAGTTTTTGAAAACTCTTCTCATGTACAGTGGTCCACTTCCATGCAACTTTTTTATCCAGCAGCCTGTGAAGTGGCTCAGCAATTTCAGCCTTTAGGCAAAACATGAGTGGTAAAAATTTAATAACCCTAAAAATGCTTGAAGCTCTGCCTTATTTTTAGGGCTGGGGGCCAATTTAATTGCCTTGACTTTTGACTCTGCAGGGTGAATTCCACTGACATCAATTCTGAATCCTAAAAATTCTGTAGAAGTGATCCCAATTTTACATTTGTCTCTTCAGCTTGAGACCTGTAGAACGAAATCTGTTTAACACAGCTCTGAGTCTATTTTCTAAGATTTCCTCAGTTTCTCCTGCAATTAAAACATTGTCAAAATATGGGCAGACGCCCAGAATGCCCTTTAAAATACATTCCATTACCTCTTGAAAAATCCCAGGTGCCACACTCATGCCGAACTATAGCCTGTTGACTTTGAATGCTTCCTTGTGTGTTACTATGTTCTGTGTAACCACTGTAGCCTCACTAACAGGCAGCTGCTAGTATGCCTGCGCAAGATCAAGTTTTGCAAAAATTGTGCCACCTTGCAGAGAAGCAAGTACATGGCTGACCGTGGGGACCAGGTAAGCATGCTGATTAAGGGCTTTATTCAGGGTACACTTGTAATCAGCGCAGATATGAATTTCTCCATTCGATTTGAGTGGGGTGACTATAGGGGTCTCCCATTCCCCCCCCTCGACAGGCTGCAGCACCCCCTGTTCTATTAATTTATCCAGCTTGGCTTCAATCTTATGTTTTAGTGCGAATGGGACTCTCCTGGGTTTTACTCTGATAAGCAAGATGTTCGGGTCCAACTTAAATGAGATAGGGGGCCCAGTGTATCTTCCCAGTTTGGAACTGAATAGGTCTGTGAATTCTTCACACACAGATTCGATGTTAACCTCCTGAGTACAGTTTATGCCAGTGATTGCTAATCCTAATGCATCAAACCAATCTAACCTTATTAGGCTAGTCCTTTGGCCTTTGACCACAACAACATCCAGGTGCCCCTGAAACTTTTTGAATTTAACAGATAGCGTAGCCTCCCCCTTGGTTTTGACCTGGGCGTTTTGAAAATCAGTTAACACAATGCTAGAGAGTGTCAATTTAGCCCACTGCTTACTGTGGCCACAAACAAATTTAAAAGTATCGTATGAAATAATTGAAACCACAGACCCAGAATCTATCTCCATCTAACAAGGAATGCCTTGAAGATGAATTTCAAGTTTTAACTTAGGTTTTAAGGGGTGGCAGGCCCCGGTTCAGCAAATAGCCCTTCGGCTTTTACAAAACCCCACACTGGTCGGTCTATTAGCCCGGGTACCTTTCCTTGGCAAGTTTCCCAGTTGTAGTTTGTGTTGGCTGTCTCGGAAACGACTTCGGCAAACTGTCACAATGTGCCCCGATTGACTGCAGGCCTGACACATGGCCGACCGGAACTTGCAGTTCATTCTTGCATGGTTGCCGCTGCAACCCCCGCACCTCGAGAAGAAAACGGCCTTCTGCTTGCTCCCTCTGTGCTCATGTCCTCGTTCTCGCGGCTGTCTTTTTCTGAATCTTGTCCACTTCTGTTTCCTCTTCAACTGCGTTTTTGTTGTAAGAAATGGCCTCGTGGTGTATTGTTTCTTCCGGCTTACTGTGTTTGGATGTCTGAACCACCTGGACCGCACTGCCGGCTGCTTCGTCAGCTATGATTTCATCTTGCGTGTCCTGGAGGGTTAGGTTGAGCCTAGCGAACAATCTTTATTCCAATGCCTTGTCTCTCAGGCCACACACGAGCTGGTCTTGCAGACGCTCATCTAAGTTGGAAAACCTATAGAGTCTAGCGGTCTGGCATAGGGTCGTGATGAATTCTGATGCAGTTTCCCCAGGGCATTGCACTCGTTGATCAAATCGGAACCGCCAGGCCATCTCCAACATTTTGGGCTTGAAGTGAGTGTTCAGCTTTTGTTTAAGATCGGCGAATGAGACGGTTTCAATGGGTGTTGGGGTGAATAAGCTTTCGGCCAGGTCGAATGTTGCAGGCCTGCTTATGCAGAGTAGTGTCGCCACTTTCAGGCCATCCTCTGTGATCTGATTTGCCCGCAAGTAATTTTCTATTTGTCCGAGGTGCGATGGCCACTGTTCGGGGTGGCGGATGTTGAATTCACGAGGCTGGCCGACTTTCGGCATCTTCTTCTGAACTGGATCCTGCTTTGCCAACTCAGATGGATTGTTCTGAGCATAAGGCTGCTAGCGTGCTGAATTAACCAGCCAATAGAGAGGGGGGAAAAGATGCCTCTTTCCTCCAGCATGTGAAGCTGTCCCCTCGTGACTTCAGCTCTCAGGCGAAGCAGGATCCCACCTTTGTTGCCACTGTTAAGTATTGGGTTCTTACGCATAGAGAAGATGCCAGGCAGATGAGTACAATCAAACTAATGTTTTATTAGCAGTCATTATCTGTACTAAGGAGTTAGGGCATACAAGCAAGCTTACTGTATATACTTTTGTACAGCCAATCAGATTGAACCTAACAATCCTGCCACTAAAACTCCTGCCAGAACTGTTAAGAGTTCAAACATGTGAATAGCTGTTTCCCAAAACCTAATACACAACACATAGAAAGCTCATGGTTATGTATGTGGGTAGTCAGTATGAAATTGGTGCCCTTGGGTGGGTTGGCCATATAGAGAGAATTGGTGAAAATCAAATCTGAAGGAAGAGGCAAAATTTGAAGGAAGAGGCAAAATTTGAAGGAAGATGCAAGATATGAAACAAAGGAAAGGAATGAAGAGATAAGGGAAGATTGGGGAGGTTTTCGTTAAATGGGGCTGATGAGAGGCTGAAAAAAGAGGTAGATGTTTAGTGAAAAAGAAGTAATGTCTTTAAGTCAATGTATGAATGTAATGGACAAGATAAAAAGCAGTTGAGACATGTAATAATTTGACGTCAATTGGATTAGAGCAATATTTTTGTTCCTTATCTCCTGACTTTAAATCATTTTCTTTATCCTTTACTTACCTTCCCTCCCAACTTATGAGTATTATAACTGCAGTTTGCATAATATATTGAAGTGACAAAGTATCCTGCACTCATCCAACTCAGTAAACCACAAAACAATATGCAAAAATCTAAGTCAGATAACTACTGTCCTACTCTGAGGTACAATGAAGAGAAGGACGAGGGGTGACATAATAGCAGTGTTCCAGTATCTCAGGGGCTGCCCCAAAGAAGAGGGAGTCAAGCTGTTCTCCAAAGCACCTGAAAGCAGGACAAGAAGCAATGGATGGAAACTAGTCAAGGAGAGAAGCAACCTAGAACTAAGGAGAAACTTCCTGACAGTCAGAACAAATAACCAGTGGAACAACTTGCCTCCAGAAGCTGTGAATGCTCCAACACTGGAAGTTTTTAAGAAGAAACAGACAGCCATTTGTCTGAAATGGTATAGGGTTTTCTGCCTAAGCAGGAGGTTGGACTAGATGACCTCCAAAGTCCCTTCCAACTTCTTCTTCTTCTTCTTCTTCTTCTTCTTCTTCTTCTTCTTCTTATTATTATTATTATTATTATTATTATTATTATTATTATTATTATT
>JAKJMR010018375.1:10783-27564 GCA_024449315.1 Daboia siamensis | reverse complement strand
TAATAATAATAATAATAATAATAGCAAAATTAAAGTTTCAAAATCCTCTGTTAAGAAATTGTTAATCAACTCATAGAAAATCTACCATGGCATCTTATCTATCCCAAATCATCCCAAGATTTAACAGTAATTCATCCTAGATTAAATATCAACATTTATTTCTCAATACTACATCTTTTCAATATTTGTCTGGTTAAATATAATCAATTCTATCTCCAAAGTTGGTCTATCTACCCAAAAAGGTCCTGATGAAATTGTTTTCCAGTTAAGTGTGATAAATCCATTTCCCAAATCACTTTTAATCCTCCTAGGGAAAATGAATTTATTACTTCTCCACTCAGTTAGGTTTCTGCTGTTGTAAAAGAATTCAGACTTGAACTTCATGGAGCTGTATGCAATCAACTCAAGTTAGTTCTCAATCTGTACAGTTCATATTTCTTAGAAATGAATCTGCTGCTTTCAAACCACATTCCTTATCTTAATTTAATTATCCACAGCTACATGCATCTGAATATTTTCCAAAGCCATTATCATTTCATCAAACTTTTTAAAAAGGCTTTCAAAACTAAGGATTGCATGTTATCAAAATTTTTGTCAGATATCAGATATATTTGCTGGTCTCTGATCTGATAAATTGTTGCTTTGTGTAATTTAGCAATAATACATGGAAGAAAACAGGTAACACAAAATCCTGAAGCAAAGTAAGAAGTACATAATGAAGCAGTGAAAATATTTTCTGAATATTTTGATCGAAAGTTAAAAGAAAAAGAAGAAAATAAGCTCCAAATATTTTGCAAAATTAATAAAATGCAAAAACTCTGTGGTGAGAGTCTAATATAGGTGTAAATGAAATGAAAGTATTTCCACTATCCAAGAACATGCTGTATTTCATTACAGAATAACAAACTTTATTCTTAACAACCAAATAAATCAAAGGGAAAATGAAAAAAAAAGAATTTCTAAAGTCCAACAAGGGGTTAAAATAAATCAGCATTCTGCCAGCCAGTCTACTTTTAAAGATAAAAGGCAAAGTAAAACAAAAGATTCAAAAAGTGAAGCTAAAACCCAGGGATGCTTAAGAAAACAAACTGCTGAGAGGAAGATGGATGATTGATAACTTTCTGACCATTTCAAAGGGCACCTGGAATCTTCACAACTCCCCTTCATGAGCTGTCTTGGCTCATTCCTAAGTGCTCTCATTCAAATCCAGGGAGCAGCACTGCTAGAGAACCAGCTTTAGAAGCAAAATCAGCAGATTGTCGGCAGGAAAATGAAAAATTCCTACCTTTCAGTAGTCAACTTAAAGAGGAAATACTTCCTTGTAATATCATGACTCATGCAGATAGTGGAAATAGATTTTAGTCTAGAACAGACATGTCAAACACAAGGCCCGGGGGCCGGATCCGGCCCGCGAAGTAGTTTCATGCGGCCCGCGAAGCCATCCTGGAAACAGTGAGGGAACGGCCCCACTGCCTTGGCCCTGGCCCAGAGACCCTCCTCCTGCCAGAGACCCTCAGATCTGTCCCACTCCTGCCCAGGACTCCATAGCACCCTTGATGCGAACGATGTAGAGCTGGCCATGCCCACCCAGTAGGCCATACGCACTCTAGCCACGCCTACCCGGTAGGTCACACACCCCCGGCCATACCCACCCGGCCCTCTGAGGGTAACCGCAATGCTGATGCGGCCCTCAATGAAATTGAGTTTGACACCCCTGGTCTAGAACAAAGATCCATAGAGCTTTTGAAATCATTATAAAATGTCTAGCTTCATTTAGGCAGAATGAAGGAGAAACCACCCTTTTCTGAAGAAATAGTTCCATTATGTACAGAATGCAGCCGCGAGAGTTGTGCTGGGAGTTTCCTGATACTCCCATGTTACACCTCTGCTCCGTGAGCTGCATTGGCTTCCAGTTGTCTTCCGAGTGAGATTCAAGGTTTTGGTTATGGTTTTCAAGGCCCTACATGGCATGGGTCCGGAGTACCTTAGGGATCACCTTCCCTCTGCCCTGTGCATTCCCACAGAGAGGGCCTCCTCAGGGTGCCACCAGTCAGAGAGTGTCGTCTGGTGGCCCCCAGGGGGAGGTCCTTCTCTGTGGGCGCTCCGGATTTGTGGAATCATCTGCCGGTTGAGCTCCGGATGGCTCCTGACCTTCGCTCCTTCCGATGCGATCTGAAGACCTACCTGTTTGAACAAGCCGGCCTGGCCTGATGGGTGATGGGTTGGGATTTTTTAATATAGTTTTAATGTATTTTAACTTATTGTTGTTAGTTTCTGGGCATTTGTTTAATCCTTTTTAATGTTTGTATTCTTGTATTTTTATTAATTGCCCTGTTCACCGCCCTGAGTCCTTCGGGAGAAGGGCGGTATACAAATATAAATAAATAAATAAAATCAAACATTTCTTGGTAAGACTGAACTAGAATCTGCTGCCTAAAAACTCAGCCCCATTGATTTCACATCCTGCTCTGTGAAACGGTGATGAGCATGTCTTGGCTTGGATAGTCTGACATGAAGAGGAAAATAATCAAGTGTCATCACTATCATTTAATTAATAATATTCCTCATCCTGAAATAATATTTACTAGGTTAATACATTTTTCTACAGTTATGCTACAGAGAAAATAATTGAGAATGATTTTATATATTGTTGCTTAATTATTTAAAATGAAATACCTTCCGAAAATAATCTTCAGGAATCGAAATCTCAGAAGTCCACATGGTCCCAATGAGGGGTAGAGCCAAAGGACCGGGAGGCAAATATCTTTGGGTCCAAAGTTGTCTCAGGAAGAGGAGAATTAGCAGAGCAAGCAGCAAAACAAACAAAATTGTCCCTACACTTATCATTTTTACAGCCTTTTTCTTTCTTTGATCCTCACTTGTGGATCTGAAGATGGTTGTATCCTTTTGTCTGATGCTTTCCCCCCCCCTGTTTTATATACTACACTGATGAGAAACAAATAGCAACATGATGCTGATGCTCTGCCTCATTCGTGATGGAACTTTGTCAAGAAGATATTATCACACTAACTCAGGTTAATGAGGTTGCCTCTGACCATGTCCCACAAATATTACAGAGGTAGAGATTATTTTTTTTAAGTCAAGGGTTGTGTAATCCATTTTGTCCCAAACCTTATAGTATGCCAGAATAATTTTAAAAGCACAGTATACCTCATGGCCCAAGAGATAATATCTAGTCTAGGATTATATCTCATACATATCCTTGCATTTCCAGCTTTAGGACATTATCATAAAACTACCTCAATTTTGCTTAGAAATAAGGGAATGTCTTCAGGAAGGCTTCATACAGTTCACGACCATTTCTGGTGCTGTGCAGCCTTTTGTAATTAAACTAAGTGTAATCTTTGTGCTAACAAGGAGGGCTGTTGTAATAGATTCTGCAACATCTGTTATTTATTGAAAGATGCCCTTAATCCAAGCATCTAATTATAGGTAGAAAGCTATAAGTGTTTACAAATACCTATGTGAAAACGATGTCATCAATCAGCTGCCTAACCCATCAGCACATCTGATATGATATGTGCTAAAGTTTTAGCAGAGACAATTTACTTATCTCTGAAGTAACATTAAACCCAATAGATACCACATGGCTTGAGTAGGACCGAGCCATCCTTTCTGATATTTTCTTTTGCTTTGTTGTCCAATATTGTTATTGCTCTTTTTATTCCTTATAACTATATTACTGATTGCCATGATGTATCTCATTCTGAGCACAGTCTGAATCTTTGGAAGTTTTTTTGAAGCTCACATCTGCCCTTGTTCCTGAGCTCCAGATGTTTTCTTTTTCTCCTTGGGAACACAGCAGAACTCAGAATGACTCATGTTTCACTTGGTTCCTAGAGTCATTCCATAATTATCCTTTCATAGGACCATCTTTATGGTAATTGGGTGCCAGGCCATAAGGATAGGGATCCCCCAGTTCTCTCCTTGAATGACCTCCTTGCTTGTTGTTAATTTACTTATTTACTCAATGTATAAATTATCTCATTCAGTTTCATGGTGTAACAATGTATTGAGTACTAAAGTATTGTAGGCTGACTCTGCCCACTGCCAGCAGTTCAATCCTGAGTGGCTCAAGGTTGACTCAGCCGTCCATCCTTCTGAGGTTGATAAAATGAGAACCCAGATTATTGGGGCCAATATGCTGACTCGGTGAACTGCTTAGACAGGGCTGTAAAGTACTGTGAAGTGGTACATAAGTCTCAGTGATAATGCTATTGCTAATTCATCAAAGTGACTGTAGGTCAGGGGTAGGCAATCTTGGCTCTTTTGTGACTCGTGGACTTCAACTCCCAGAATTCCTGAGCCAGCCACGCTGAGGGGAAAGGGAGACATTTGCAAGCTGAGCCATGCTGGCTCAGGAATTCTGGGAGTTGAAGTCCACGAGTCATAAAAGAGCCAAGGTTGCCTATCCCTGCTTTAGGTGATATGCAATACTTGACTCTCTTTCCCTAACTGCTTTTGCCCCTACCCCAGTCCTTGCCATTCATTTAAAAATTTCCCTCCTATTTACAATAAGTGAAACATGATCAGAGGTATGTGAATTAATGGGCTAATGTTAATAAAATACCAACACTAATTTGACAGAGCATCAAAAGAGGGACTGCTATTAATGTGCAATCAGCAGAGTACAGCCATCAGGAAGAAAAGCTGAAGCATCAGATAAAAGAAAACAGCAGCAACTGTAATTGGGACAGGAAAGAGCAGGGGTGTCAAACACAATTTCATTGAGGGCCGCATCAGCATTGCGGTTGCCCTCAAGGGGCCGGGTGGGTGTGGCCAAGGTGGGCGTGGCCTATTGGGTGGGCATGGCTAGAGTGCATATGGCCTACTGGGTGGGCGTGGCCAGCTCTACATCGTTGGCATCAAGGGTGCCTATGGGGGCCTGGGCAGGAGTGGGACAGATCTGAGGGTCTCTGGCAGAAGGAGGGTCTCTGGGCCGGGGCCAAGGCAGTGGGGGCCGTTCCCTCACTGTTTCCAGGATGGCTTCGCGGGCCGCATGAAACCACTTCACGGGCCGGATCCAGCCCCCGGGCCTTGTGTTTGACATGTCTGGGAAAGAGTATCCCCAATCACTATGTGATGAGAAAAGGAAGAGGAAAATTTGAAATCCTTCAAACTAGGTTGCCCTACAAATATCTCTTTATAGAGTTAACATAGCTCACTGGAATACCAAAAAGAGAGATTGTGTTATCCTTAAGTCCACATCTCTGCTGTCAGCTTCTTCTACGGGACTGAGTGGCTGTGCATACCTGCATCCCGGGATATTCAGAACATCCCATCACTTTCTATGTGGGGTGAATTATTATCCCCCGTAGATAGGGCTCGCAACTTGGGAGTCCTCCTAGATTCACGGCTTACTATGGAAGATCACATAGTGGCTGTGACTAGGGGGGCCTTCGCCCAGGTTCGCCTGGTGCGTCAGTTGTGGCCCTATCTTGACCGGGATGCCTTGTGTACGGTCACTCATGCGCTCGTGACCTCTCGCCTTGACTACTGCAATGCTCTCTACATGGGGCTGCCTTGAAGACCACTCGGAGGCTCCAACTGGTACAGAATGCAGCCGCGAGAGTTGTGTTGGGAGTCTCCCGATACTCCCATATAACACCTTTGCTCCGTGAGCTGCATTGGTTGCCAGTTGTCTTCCGGGTGAGATTCAAGGTACTGGTAATGGTGTTTAAGGCCCTCCATGGCACGGGTCCGGAGTACCTTAGGGATCACCTGCTGCCGGCATCAACTTCCCTCCGCCCTGTGCGTTCCCACAGAGAGGGTCTCCTCAGGGTGCCACCGATCAGAGAATGTCGATTGGTGGCCCCCAGGGGGAGATCCTTCTCTGTGGGCGCCCCGGAGCTATGGAATCAGCTGCCGGTTGAGCTTCGGACGGCGCCCGACCTTCGGTCCTTCTGTCGCAATTTGAAGACGTTTTTATTTGCACAAGCCGGCCTGGCCTGATGAGGGATGGGTGGTTTTTTAATGTTTGTATTGTTTTTTTAGTTGGGCATGTTTAATTCTTTTTTAACTTTTGTATTTTTGTATGTTTATATTTGCCCTGTACACCGCCCTGAGTCCTTCGGGAGAAGGGCGGTATATAAATAAAATTATTATTATTATTATTATTAATAGGCCCAAAGGGAGCAGAATGGCTACCCTCTAAAAGGGATAGTAGGAGAGTTGTGCTGACGTTTAATTCTCTACAATACCTACTTTGCTGCTTAAAATAAAATCTTTTCTGGGTACAGAAATATTCCCACTAGATGTGTTTCAGGATAATTAAATATGGTCACTTTTTCATCCTTCTAAATAAGCTGAAGATTTCCCTCTAGGCTTTGGGATTGATAAGTTGTCTACCACAAAGAGCCTTGAGAGTTTGGCCTTGACTCAAGTCATGTGCTAACAAAAAGGTTTCCAATAAATTTCTAAAAGCAGCTCATTCATTTATTTGAAGCCCCACCAAATAGTGAGCTAGATGAAATTAATGTATTTACAATGGGCATTGTTAACAACTCATACAGCAGCAGAACCTCTGACTGAATTAGTGGCAACATCTCACCCCCCCAAAAGGGCTGCATGAACAATGATAGCAATTTACAAAAATCTCTGATACACTTTGACTTAAATAAGGATTTTCAACAGAAGAGCAACCAGAAAGAAGACAATCTGGCAATTTTAAAAGATGAAGAAAGGCTGATCTTGCACCATTAAAAACAACAACTGCATTTCCCCTGATGCCACGGTTTTACCAAAGGGACTGCTGGGTAACTAAACCCCACTCCAGAAGAAAATTCACAAAATTTTGGTAATTTCACAAGGAAATTAGAGGAAACATTGCAACAAAGGGAAGACAGTATGGTAGAGAATTGCATTGAGCAGGGATGCTGCTTTGGCAAATAGTCTTCAAAGAAAAGCAAAATCACCAATCGGTGTGCATACTTAAAAATGTCAGGTTCCCTAGATCTCACATCAGCTGATGATTGACAGAATGGGATACATTACAACCCACCACTAAAATGCTCCTTTTTGGACTTCCAGTTTGCCATCACGGCCGCTGTGGCTGCTGGAAGGTGAGCTTCGCCTTCTGCGTTTGGTTTCGCTCTGCTGGGGGACCCAGGAAAGGGTCAAAAGTTGCCCCATATGGGCGACAAGCAATAAGGGATCGTTGCTTAACTGCAGGAGGGCAGTAGCCCTTCTGCTCGATCTGGAGCAGCCCTCCAAGCCGGTGGACAAAAGAGCGGCCATAGAAATAGGACTTCCAGTATGCCATCATGGCTGCTTCTCCACAAGGCACACCTGGAGACTGAGACTTGAGGAGACACTGTGGAGAGGGGCATTTGTCGGGAACAAACACTGAATGCTTGGAGTTTTGTGTGCCGTTGCTGAACTAGGAAACAACTTCCTGATTTCCTGTTCTGTGTTGTGAATTCTGCTTGGAAACCCTGAAACTCTGACTCTTGGACTGGCTGATAAACTTGATTTGGTGTTCAAAGACTTCGGATTGGATTTTGGCTTCTCTTCTGAAACTGCTCAGACAAGCTTGTATTTCCACAGCCTGGTTAGATTTTGGATGTATGTTTCTTTCCTTGTTATCTAAGTGACCTTGAGTAAATTACTCTTCTAATCTAACTGTTGGAGTCACTGAAGCAGTAGGCATGAGCTTAAATGGACTCCAGAAGATGATGATGATGATGATGATGATGATGATGATGATGATGATGATGATGATAATAATAATAATAATAATAATAAAAATAAAGTTGGAAGGGACCTTGGAGGTCATCTAGTCCAACCCCCTGCTCAGGCAGGAAACCCTATACCATTTCAGACAAATGGCTGTCCAGTCTCTTCTTAAAAACTTCCAATGTTGGAGCATTCACCACTTCTGGTGGCAGGTAGTTTCACTGGTTAATTGTTCTAACTGTCAGGAAGTTTCTCCTTAGTTCTAGGTTGCATCTCTCCTTGACTAGTTTCCATCCGTTGCTTCTTGTCCTGCTTTCAGGTGCTTTGGAGAATAGCTGGTAGAGGACAGGAACGTTGTCCATAGGGTCGGGATGGGTCAGACACGACTTCGCAGCTAACAACAATAAATCTAACTGTGTGTGAGTTGAAAGCTGAAGGAGGATGGCTTGTTTCATACACACACTTTCCCTGCCTGAAGAGTTAAAAACGTATGAAACTACTTGCAGCCAGAGGCTGCTGAAGGTGTGTGTGTGTGTTATTTTGTTCTGCAGCTTGCCAGAAACGTGGGAGCATTTCGGGAAAATAAAGGGCGGTTTGATTGTTTTGCCTCTGTGCCATGCCCTGAGTCATCACAGGTAATCTTTAAATTACAACCATTCATTTAGTGATCATTTGAAGTTAGAATGACACGGAAAAAGACACTTAATGACTGTTTTCACACTTACAAGCAATCTCGTGGTCATGTTATAAAAATCTGGACACTTGGCAACTGTCATCTATTTATGGATCATGTGATCAGCTTTTGCAAATCTTCTGATCAGCAAAGTCAATAGGAAAGCCAGATTTACTTAACAACTGTGTAATTTAACAACTGCAGTGATTCACTTAACAATAGTGGCAAGAAAGATCATAAAGTGGGGCAAAAACTACTTAACCTACCTCTGATCATACTCTAAATAGGAAGGGAAGGGACTTTTTTCTTTTCTAATCCATGGCAAGAACTGGCATAGGGTCAAAAGCAGTTAGGGAAAGAAAGTCATGTAAGCTGGCCCTGGGGAAGAAGAGCATTGAGCATCAGATAGAAGACGGAGTTCAAACCTTGGTGGAGATTTTTAAACAAACAAAAGGTATGTAATTTGGGCTAATCGCTCAAGTCCACCTCTGCTGAAAATGTTTCCATTTTGTGTATTTCAAACCAGAGCAGATGTATTTGATTTGATTTTTTTAAAAATTGAACCAATTGATTTCCAATTCTCTTTCCTCATCCTGTTAGAAATCCTGTTCTTTAATAACTGATTATGAAATATCTTCGTTGGCAGGACAGCCATTTGGCCCTTCATTTCCAGTAATAAATGCAGTTTCTAATGTCATATGTGCTTTGAGTTTTGGATGACAGTTTGATCTTGAAGAGGAAAACTTCCAGAAGTTAATTCAAGCCTGTGAAACTGTTGTGATGTTCTCTGGTGGCTTTTTTCATGTTGTGAGTCCATTAAAGCTACCCCAAACCTATGTTTCCATCAGTAATTTCATGGAATCATGAATGGAATCCATGGAGGAAGTCTTGGAAATTATCTATTGTACTATTCTCCCCACAAAATAGTTCTGCCTTTGAATCAGTCTTGACTCCACGTGAGAGCTTGGACAAGTCTTCGCAGTTTGCTTGTCAAGATTTCAGAAGTTGTTTGCCATTGTCCACCTCCTAGGGCTGAGAGAGAAGGACTGGTCCAGCATCACCCAGTTGATTTAGTCCTTGAGTTGTGACTAGTACTCAGAATATTTCAGTTTCCTAATTAGGTGCATTAACAGCTACTCCAAAGTGGTTCTGCCCATGAAGGAATCCATCATTTCAATTTCACCAGCAGATGGCTGTCCATCCCAGGTTTAAACAGTTCTAGAAAAGATGGTCCATATCTTCCTGGCTCAGTCTGTCATTGAACAGTTTTTTCAATTTTTTCCTAATACCAAACCAACATTTGCTTCTTTATAATTTAAATCCATTGCTTCCATCCAGATTTTAGAACTTCTTTTACTGTAGCCATCAAAAAAGCCAACATAGTCTATATTACCATATTTTCCTGCGTATAAGACGACTGGGCGTATAAGACGACCCCCGACTTTTGAGAAGATTTTCAAGATTTTTCGTCTTATACGCCAGAAAATACTTACATGCCAGTTGCCAAGTGTCTGACACAAGCCCGATTCAGACCCATCTGATGCAGATGGTGCAAAGCCCTGCCGGTTCCTGCCTGACGCCGGACGGCTCCGCCGGTGCCGCCTCGAGAGGGAAGGGTGTGAGGCGCCTGCCACAGCTCCCCGAGGACTCCTTAGCAGTTGGGGAGCGTGCGCGTGCGCAGGACTGCCCTGCCGGCTCCCACCCGATGCTGGACGGCTCCGCCGGTGCCGCCTCGAGAGGGAAGGGCGTGAGGCGCCTGCCACGGCTCCCCGAGGACTCCTTAGCAGTCGGGGAGTGTGCGCGTGCGCAGGACTGCCCTGCCGGCTCCCGCCCGATGCTGGACGGCTCCGCCGGTGCCGCCTCGAGAGGGAAGGGCATGAGGCGCCTGCCACGGCTCCCTGAGGACTCCTTAGCAGCCGGGGAGCGTGCGCAGGACTGCCCTGCCGGCTCCCGCCCAACGCCAGCCTGCCCTGCTTCCTCCACAGTGAGAGGGGAGGGCGTGCCTTCCCGGGCTCGTCCACTTGCAGCCATGCCAGAGCCGAAAGGGGCTTTTCCTTCCAACCACCCTTTGGAATAAACGCAAGAGCTCCCGGGGTCTGGTGTTTGCAAGGGGAAGGGGAAGGGGCTTAGAGGCTCTTGGGGGTGGGAAGGGAGAGTCATGTTGGAGGGGGGACTGGACTAAGGAGGCTTGAAGTTGCTTTGCAAGAACGGGGGTGCTCAATTGATTTATGTACTATTTTCCGGCATATAAGACGACTGGGCTTATAAGATGACCCCCCAACTTTTGAGAAGATTTTCATGGGTTAAAAAGTCATCTTATACGCCAGAAAATATGGTAATAGAGGAATAGAATCGAGATCTAATGAAGGGTTAGTATCACTTAATAATGCCTTGGTAAGACCACACTGGAATATTGCATCTCACCAGAATATTTATTTATTTATTTATTTAATTTTATTTGTATACCGCCCTTCTCCCGAAGGACTCAGGGCGGTGAACAGGGCAACGTATAAAAATACAAAATACAAACATTAAAAAAGATTAAACAAGTGCCCAGAAACTAACAACAATAAGTTAAAATACATTAAAACTATATTAAAAATCCCAACCCATCACCCATATGGTGTGTGTGTGTGTGTGTGTGTGTGTGTGTGTGTGTGCAGCTTCTAGCATTGAAGGAGGGGTATGGAGGCATGTTGCGGTGCTAGTTGGTTATCCTCCAAAGATTCCCTAACTTTAAAACAGCTCTTGGGTGGTGACAGTTACCCAGCATGAGGGGCTCAGGAGAAAGAGGTGCCAGTAATGCTAAGTCCCAAAAATGAGGGGCTCAGAGGCAGCTACAAACATGAGAGGGCAAAGAAAGGGAATCAAAACTGATTGACAGAGACCATAGTAACTGTTGTATCGCAAGTTCTTTCAAAGCACGAGGCGAGACGAAGGGTTGAAATCAGGAACATTGCTTTATTAGTCAAACAGGAACAGAACTGAGAACTGAGGCTTCTGCGCAGCTACTTATATACAGTTGGTCACTAGGCAGCAGCCAATAGGTTTAAAGCAGGAGTGTCAAACTGGTGACATCACATGACATCGCACGACGTATCGGAGCTTTTTCCCCATTGCCAGCAATGGGGTGGGCACAGTTTTGTCGTGTCACGTCCGGCCCGCGGGCTGGCAGTTTACCACCCCTGGTTTAAAGGAACCTATTTCCCGCCCTAAATCATCCAATGATCTATCTGGAGACAGGGAGTCTGGCTTGGCCCTTAGCTGTTACGCAGGCACACAAGGAGTAACCGTTAAGCAGCATTTAACAGACATGTGAACAGTGTGAGCAAAATCCCCAATACATTACATACATAGTGGGCAGATGCCCATTATCCCTGGCCCCGACATCTGACTCATATTTATGACGGTTGCAGCACCCTGGGGTCATGTGGTTAAATTTCATATGCTTGGCAACCGACTCGTATTTATGATGGTAAATAAACAAACTTTTCCTTTTCCTTTTCCATGTCTATTAGATATAGATTGTGTCCCCACAATTAATGAACTACCTCCCAGGGCCTCACAAGGATGCATTGGCTTCTATAGAGCTGATCGC
Source organism: Daboia siamensis (assembly GCA_024449315.1). NCBI lineage: Eukaryota > Metazoa > Chordata > Lepidosauria > Squamata > Viperidae > Daboia > Daboia siamensis. The sequence goes on along the minus strand of JAKJMR010018375.1, from coordinate 15,598 downwards.
TTCCTTTGCAAAGCAAGAGATAGAGAAACACAATAAATCCAGCTCTCTGCATCAGCCACAAGATTTCATTGATCACTGTCTTCTTCAAATGGAGAAAGTATGGGTTTACTGTAGTTCAATACACGATCAAGGAATTATTACATTCATCACTATAAGTAAAGACGAGGCACTAGCTATCAAGTTATTTCTTTTTCATCCAGCTCCTATTCTGAATAGAATAGAATAGAATAGAATAGAATAGAATAGAATAGAATAGAATAGAATAACAGAGTTGGAAGGGACCTTGGAGATCATCTAGTCCAACCCCCTGCTCAGGCAGGAAACCCTATACCATTTCAGACAAATGGCTGGCCAGTCTCTTCTTAAAAACTTCCAGTGTTGGAGCATTCACAGTTTCTGGAGGCAGGTTGTTCCACTTTTCTCCATCACATAGTGATTAGGGCAGAATGGGACAACTTGCCATGGCCAGGCTCACCAGAAGACAACTGTCTGCAGGACAATTCAACAGTTCGGTTTAATTACTTACAATAATGAAATAATTATATTAATTTATGTCATTCACGTTTCATTTTGTCCCTCCTTTTACATCTTTTCTTTAATAATAATATTTCACCCTTTCTTTTATATTAGTATAACTCTTGCCCTGTGGTAAGTTGTCCCACAGCAAGTTGACCCTGTGGTGGGTTGGCTATGGTAAGTTGGGAATCCTCTCTCTTATTGCTGTAACCATTCCTGTTGTTTGCGTTTATCTGATGCTTTAGATTTTCTTCCTGATCACCATTCTCTGCTGATTGGAAACTAATAACAACCCATCTTTTGATGCTCTTTCAAATCAGTGCTGGAATTTTCTTCAGAAGATAAGGTAAAGGTAAAGGCTCCCCCGCACATGCGTGCTAGTCGTTTCCGACTCTAGGGGCCGGTGCTCATCTCCGTTTCAAAGCCGAAGAGCCAGTGCTTGTCCGAGGACGTCTCCGTGGTCATGTGGCCGGCATGACTGGACGCCAAAGGCGCACGGAACGCTGTTACCTTCCCACCGTAGTGGTCCCTATTTTTCTACTTGCGTTTTTACGTGCTTTCGAACTGCTAGGTTTGAAAACAGATATTCAGAAGATATTGGCCCATTAATCCACATGTTTCACTTACTCTAAATAGGAGGGGAAGGGACTTTTTTTTTAATCCCTGGCAAGAACTGGCATAGGGTCAAAAGCAGTTAGGGAAAGAAAGTCACGTATTGCATATCACCAAGTGTCACTTTGGTAAATGGGACAATTTATACTTTTAATGAACAAGCAAATTAATAACAACCAAGAAGGTAATTAAGGAAAATAACTGGGGATTTTTATCCTTGTGACATGGGTCTAGCACACAATTACCAATTGCCCAATTAAAGGTGTTATGAAGGGATAATTGTGGAATGACTGTAGGAACCAAGTGAACCTCAGTGAGTTTTAAAATTCTGCTTTGTACCCAAGGAGAAAAAGAAAACATCTGGAGCTTAAAAACAAGGGCAGATGTGAGCTTCAAAAAAAAAAAAAATCTCCAAAAATTCACCTTTCAGGCTGTGGTCAGAATGAGATACATGATATACATCATGGCAACCAATAATTTAGTTGTAAGGAGTAAAAAGAATAATAAAAATATTGGACCATAAAACAAAACACAATATCACAAAGGATGGCTAGGTCCTACTCAAGCCATCCTTGAGTAGGTTTAATAACTCAAATGAATAGAATAGAATAGAATAGAATAGAATAGAATAGAATAGAATAGAATAACAGAGTTAGAAGGGAACTTGTAGGTCATCTAGTGCAACCCCCTGCCCAAGCAGGAGTCCCTACACCATTTCTGAGAGGTGGCAGTCCAGTCTTTTCTTGAAAGCCTCTAGTGATGAAGCACCAACAGCAGAAGACAGTCTGTTCCATTGGTTGATTGTTCTCATTGTCATTCTCATTCTCCTTATTTACAAATTGAATCTCGCCTTGATCAGAAACTAATAGCAACCCATCCTTTGATGTTCTGTCAAATCAGTGCTGTAATTTTCTTCAGAAGATATTGGCTCATTAACCCACATACCTCTGATCATGCTTCACTTGCTCTAAATAGGAGCGGAAGGGACTTTTAAAAAAATCCATGGCAAGGACTGGCATAGGGGCAAAAGCAGTTAGGGAAAGTCACGCATTGCTGCCACAAAGAAGAGGGGATCAAACTATTCTCCACAGCACCAGAGGACAAGACAACAAACAATGGTTGGAAACTGATCAAAGAGAAAAGCAACCTGGAATTAAGGAAAAATTTCCTAACAGTGAGGACAATTAACTAGTGGAACAGCTTGCCTTCAGAAATCATCGGCACTCCACCACTGGAGGTTTTTAAGAAAAGACTAGAGACTTTATTTCCAGATTGAATCTCACCTTGATCAGTTTCCATTCATTATTCCTTCTCTGGCCTTCAAGTGCTTTGGAAAATAGGTCAACCCCCTCCCCTCTGTGACAGCCCCTCAAATATTGGAACCCTGCTGTCATGACTACCCTGGTCTTTCTCTGCACTAGACAAGCCATGCCCAGTTTCTGTAACTGTTCTTCATATGTTTTAGCCTCCAGTCCTCTAATCACCTCTGTTGCTCTTTGAACTTTTTCTAGAGTCTCAACATCTTTTTTACAGAGTGGAGACCAAAACTAGTTGCCGTATTCTAGTTATTGTCTTATTAAGGCTTTATAAAGTGGTATTAGTACCTTTATTGAATCTCTCTGTGAATGCAATTTAGGATTGCATTGGCTTTTTTGGCTGCCTCGGCATACTGTTGACTCATATTTAATTGATTGTCCAGTAAGGCTCTATGACCCATCTCACAGTTACTGCTATTAAGCCTGGTTTCACCCAATCTACATGGTTATTTTTGGTTTTTCTTGCCTAAGTGTAAGACTTTACTTTTCCCTACATTGAATTTCATTTTGTTAGATAGGGCCCAGTGTTCAAGTCTGTCAAGATCCTTCTGGATCTTGAGCCTATCATCTAGAGCAGGGGTGTCAAACTGCCGGCCCGTGGGCCGGACGCGTCACAACGAAACTGCGCCCACCCCATTGCCGGCAATGGGGAAAAAGCTCTGATACGTCGCGTGACGTCACGTGATGTCACGAGTTTGACATGTCTGACCTAGAGCATTGGCTATTCCTGCCAACTTAGCCTCATTTGCAAATTTGATAACTTCCACTTCTATTCTCTCATCTAACTCATTTATGAAGATATTGAAAAGTACTGGGCCTAAGATGGAGCCTTTTGGTACCACACTGCTTATTTCCCTCCATGTAGATGTAGTACCATTAAGGAATATTCTTTGAGTGCAATTTGTCAGCCAGTTAAAAATCCATCTAATGGTCTATCCCACTTTTTTTAAGCTTTCCACAAAGTATGTTGTGGTCTACTTCATCTAATGCCTTCATCTAAGTCCAAGTATACCACATCACAACATTCCACTGGTCCAAAAATTTAAACACCTGAGAATGTGTTTCATCAAAGAATGAAGTAAAACTGGTTTGGCATGATATGGTTTTAACAAACCCTTGTTGGCTTCTAGTTATAACTTTGTTTCTAGATGTTCACAGATGGTTTTTGATTATCTTTTTCAGTATCTTCCCAGATATTGATGTTAGGCTGATTGTTCTATAGTTTCCTAGGTCTGATTTTTTTTCACCTTTCTGAAGATGGGAACCACATCATCTCTTTTCCAATCCTCTGGTAGTTTCCCAGTGCTCCAGGATTTTTAAAGATATGGTAGAATGGTTCTGAGATGAGTCCCTTCAGGATCCTGGGGTGTAGTCCATCAGGTCATAGTGATTTATGTTCATGAAGATCAGACAGGTGTTCTCTTACCATTTTTGTTTATTTTAACTTTTATTTCTAGTCTGCTTGTTTCTGTTATATATTTGGTGGTTTGGCTATAATTTCTTTTTACATGAAGACCGATGCAAATAATGAGTTAAATAGCTCTGCTTTCTCTCTGCTGCCTGTTACTTTCTTGCTGTCTTCTCTCTTTAGTGGACCAACTGTTTCCTTGATTTTTTTCTTGTAATTTACATGTTGAAAGAACCTTTTAAAATTATCTTTGATTTTTGATACTTCAGACTTGGACAATTGTCACTGCTAAAACTTTAGCATGAATTATTTTCAGATGTGGTCATGGGTTAGGCAGCTGATTGGTGAGATCATTTTTACATAGGTATTTCTAAATACCAGCTGCAGAATCTATTACAACAGCCCTCCTTATTAGCATAGTGGTTACACTTGTTTTAATTGCAAAAGGCTGTTCGGCACCAGAGATGGTTCTCAAGAGTATGAAGTCTTCCTGAAGACCTTCCCTTATTTGTAAGCAAAGTTGAGTGAAATAATGTCCTGATGTTGGGCTTGCAACGGTATGTATGAGATATAATCCTGGAATAGATAATACTTCTGTAGTCCAACAAGATTCTCCTTTGTATTCAGATAAATTTCACGGACATGTGATACACTATGATTTTAAAATAATTCTGGCATACTGCAATGTTTGGGATAAACAGCCCTTGATTTTTTTTTATAAAAAAATCTCTTCCTCTGTTATTTGTGTGGCACATGGTCAGAGGTAATCTCATTAACCTGAATTAATGTGATAATATCTTCTTGACAAAGTTTCATCACTAATGACACTGAGCATCAAAAAACATGTTGCTATTTGTTTCCTATCAATGGAGCATATAAAATAGGAAGAAGAAAAACATGAGACAAAAGCATACAACCTTCTTCAGATCCACCAGTGAGCATCAAAGAAAAAAACCCAGTAGG
>JAKJMR010018374.1:69836-87079 GCA_024449315.1 Daboia siamensis | reverse complement strand
GGGTCATCTTATACACCCAGTCGTCTTATACGCCGGAAAATACGGTATTTGCTTAAAACCAAAATAACCAGTTTGGGATGCTGTACTAAAAAGGTAAGTGTCTCCTCCCCAAATTTAGATTATTTAGGAAGCCAGATATTTCCATTTCTTAAAACCAAAACAACAAAAAAAACCCCTTACAATCCAGGAAAGTCACTTTTGTTGTTAACGGACTGTGCTTGAAATTTCCCCACTTTGTTCATAAGCCAGAGTTAACATTCACAGGGATATTTTTTTTTATTTGATTCAGCTAAATAGTATGCACTGTCTACCTCTACCACATCCCCCAGCTGAAAGATAATTGTTTCTTTTAGGTAGATGTGGATTAAGGTGTGTTGATCAGAAAGCTAAAAAATTTTGGATGGTGGATGCGGCGGTACCTGGAGATAGCAGAAAAGACGAGAAAGAAAAAAAAAACAATGGAGAAGGTCACAAAATACAAAGACCCGTAACTAGAAGCAGAATGACTGTGCAAAAGAAACCAAAGAGTAACTAGCACCTTGGGCACGATCCCAAAAGATCCTGAGCATCCTTTGAACGCGATCCGGTGTTGACAAAATCTCCCTCGGTCAATTGTAAAAGGCAGCATGTCTCTGAACAGGTGAAATCCTCAGGCAATATCTGCAACACCATCAAACGTTCACATCTGCCTGTCCCAGGTCCTCGGGAAGGATTTGAGAGGCAGGCAACAATGTCACATCTGGTCTAAACATCTGGCTGACTGTGCAATCCACCAAGATAAGTCAGATATACAGGTAGTCCTCAACTTACAACAGCTTGTTTAATGACCGTTCCACTGAGCCTTGGTGGAGCAAAGGGCTAATGCCTCCTTAAGTAACACCAGCTGCCTGCAATTAGTGCAGGTTCGAGTCCCACCAGGCTCAAGGTTGACTCAGCCTTCCATCCTTCCGAGGTAGGTAAAATGAGGACCCAGATTGTTGGGGGCAATAAGCTGACTTTGTAATAATGCCGCTTGGGGTGTGTGTGAAAGCCCTAACAAGCAGGCATATACATAGAATGAAGGCTACTGCTAAGCTTGTAAGCCGCCCTGAGTCTTCGGAGAAAGGCGGGATATAAATGTAATAAAAATAAAATAAATAAATAAATAAAAGTTACAACAGCACTGGAAAGAGGGACTTATGACCATGGTTCACATTTACAACCGTTGCAGCATCCCCCTGGTCAAATAATTTACATGCAGAGGCTTAGCAACTGGTTCATATTTATGACGGTTGCAGTCTTCTGGGGTCATATGATCATTTTTTGTCACCTTCTGACAAACAAAGTCCATGGGGCAGCCAGATTCACTTTAACAACTGTGTTGCTAACTCAACAATTGCAGAGACTCACCTGACAATAATTGGCAAAAAAAGGTCACAAAAATGGGGCAAAACTCACTAGAGAAATGTCTCGCTTAGCAACATAAATTTTGGGCTCATGCGTGGTCGTAAGTCGAGGACTACCTGTATAAATCATAATACAAGACTCCGTTTTTACTGAGCCATGCAACCAGAAATGAAACAGGATGCCATACTGAAGACACAGGTTTAAATGCAAAAAAATTTGTTTATTTAAGAAGGGAGCAGCACAGCACTAACGAGGAATTAGCTTTGAACCAGACATAAAAAAAAAAAATACCCACAGATGTTTGTGGTTACACGGTTTAAGAGGCCTGCTGATTTTCATTCACAGGAAGAAGCATGTTATTCTTGCCTACAGAATGATGTTGACATTGGGGGAGCATGGACCTGTTGGAGGGGATCTAAAAGATCATCTATTCGACTTTACCCCTTCATAATTACTGCCTTGTCGTGGCGAAGGGGCTTGTGTAATTCAATGAAGCTATGAGCTATGCCGTGCAGGGCCACCCAAGACGGAAAGGTCATAGCAGAGAGTTCTGCCAAAACGTGATCCACTGGAGAAGGAAATGGCAACCCACTCCAGTATCTTTGCCATGAAAACCCTATGGACAGTACCAAAAGGCAAAACGATATGACGCTGGAAGATGAGCCCCTCAGGTCGGAAGGCGTCCAATATGCTACTGGGGAAGAGCAGAGGGCTAGTACTAGTAGCGCCAGAAAGAATGAAGCGACTGGGCCAAAGCCGAAAGGACGCTCAGCTGTGGATGTGTCTGGTGGTGAAAGGAAAGTCCAATGCTGTAAAGATTTTTTCTCCATAGGAACCTGGAATGTAAGATCCATGAATCAAGGAAAGCTGGATGTGGTCAAACAAGAGATGACAAGGCTGAACATCGACATCTTGGGTATCAGCGAACTAAAATGGACAGGAATGGGTATACCAGGTATACCACTGCGGGCAAGAATCCTTCAGAAGAAATGGAGTAGCCTTCATAGTCAATAAAAGAGCAGGAAAAGCAATACTGGGATACAATCCTCAAAATGACAGAATGATCTCAGTTCGAATCCAAGGCAAACCATTCAATATCACAGTAGTCCAAGTCTATGCCCCAACCACCAGTGCTGAAGAGGATGAAATTGACCGGTTGTATGAAGCCCTACAGCACCTTATAGAACTAACACCCAAAAATGATGTCCTTATCATCATGGGGGATTGGAATGCTAAAGTAGGAAGCCAAAAGATAACCGGAATAACAGGCAAGTTTGGCCTTGGAGTACAAAATGAAGGGGCCCACGAAGTGGTTTCATGCGGCCCGCGAAACCATCCTGGAAACAGTGAGGGAACAGCCCCCACTGCCCTGGCCATGGCCCAGAGACCTTCCTTCTGCCAGAGACCCTCAGATCTGTCCCACTCCTGCCCGGACCCCCATAGGCACCCTTGATGTGAACGATGTAGAGCTGGCCACGCCCACCCAGTAGGCCATACGCACTCTAGCCATGTCCACCCAGTAGGCCATGCCCACCCTGGCCATGCCCACCTGAGGGCAACCGCAATGCTGATGTGGCTCTCAATGAAATTGAGTTTGACACCCCTGTCTTAAAGTCACCAAGGTTGAGAAGCACAGAGGTGCACTGAGTTGATTGGGGTGAAGACGGTCCACCCAGATTAGCTAACCACACTTTATCTAGTGTGTCTAGTAAGGCAGATCCTTTTAGTTTCAAGTTCGGTGGGCTGTGTGAACGTTCCAGATTGCATGAACGGAAGAAACCAGGATTACATTCCAAACCAGCTATGCAGTTTTTTTGCAGAGGCAACTGTAAGTAGTCGCCAGCTTACAACCACAATGGGGGCTAGAATTTCTGTTGCTAAGCAAGGCTGTTGCTAAGGGAGTCATCCCCCATTTTATTATTTCTCGCCCCCAAGGTTGTTAAGTGAATCACTGCAGCGGTTAAGCGAATCATTTGATCCCTGAGCAAATGTGGCTGTTAAAAGCTGGCTGGGAAGGTCCCAAATGGAGATCGCTTGACCCCACTTAACCGTGTTATTAACATAACAGCTAAAGTGACTCACTTAACAACTGGGGCAAGAAAGGAAATAAAATGGGGCAAAACACATTTAACTGTCCTGCTTAAGCACAGAAACTTTGGGCTCCATTGTGGTTGGAAGTTGAGGACTACCGGTAAGTGGACCCACCACTTTGCAAAAGAAGGAAAGAGCTAGCAGCAAAGAGGTGGGCTGGGAAGAACCAATAGCCACTCTGGTAACTGATAAGCGAGGACTATATTTTGTGCAGGTGAAAAGGCCAACTATATAACATGCCTAATGCCCCTAATGAAAGATTGCCAGCCCCTCAAGGCTTTGTGTATTGGGTTGCCTACCCCTGCCCTATACCATTCCAGACAAATGGTTGTCCAGTCTCTTAAAATCCTCAAGTGATTCAGCACCCTAAGTGTGGTGTAGCTGGGTGACTGCCCAGCCCCTGCAGTCCGGTCGAGGGAAGCGCTTTTATGGCCACGGCCCCATTTTCTGTTGCGCAAAATGTCTCAGAGCGTCCGAACTGCTCTACTGAAGTGTGAGGTTGTGGACTCCCGGTCTGCTCCCCTTGGAAGTCCTGAGCCAGTGACTGTTCCGCTAGTCACTGGCGCAACTGATCAACATGTTGGCGAATGACTCGCCCATCTTCCAGGACCACCTCTTAGGAGAGTAGTCCTGACACTTTAACAACTTTTGCTGGTACCCACAACTGCCCTTGCCCGTAGTTCCGAGTCCAAACCCGGTCCCCCACCTGTAAATGCCTAGGTGCCTTCGGGTGTGCCGTGTCAGAGGTTACTCTATCTGAGTGCAGTCTGTCCAGTTTTGCTCTCTTGCTCCAGTGCAGCTCTGCGGGGCTCTTGCCAGTAGCTGTACAAGGCGTTGTATGCTGGTATAACAAGAAGTCGGCCAGCCTGTGGTACCAGTCCCCTGTAGTAATGCGTTTGAGGAACTCTTTGGTTGTGCGAACCATCCATTCTTCTTGCCCATTAGATGTCGGGTGAAAGGGAGCCGATGTGGCATGCCTAATGAGATGGCCCTGAGGAAGGCTTGGAATTCTGACGCAGTGAACTGGGCTCCGTTGTCAGAGACTATGAAGTCCAGAACCCCATGCATTGCAAACAGTGACCGCAAACCTGGATGGTCCTTGTGGTAGTCATATTGGGAATTGGAACCACCTCCAACCATTTAGAGTGGCTATCGACCACTATTAAAAACAATTTTCCCTGAAAGGGCCTGGCAAAATCTACGTGGATCCTTGACCACGGTGTGTGCGTTTCCTCCCATTGGTGGACAGGGTCCTGTGGCATCTCTGGTCTGGACTGTTGACATGTGTAACACCTGTGTACTTGGGCCTCGATAGCTTTATCTAGCCCTGGCCACCAGAGGTAGCTCCTCATCAGTGCCTTCATCCGGACGATGCCCGGATGGCCTTCATGCAGAGACTGGAGAACTCTGGGCCTGAGTGAACTGGGGACTACGACCCTGCTGCCCCGAAGGACGCACCCCTTGTGAGCCGAAAGCTCTTTTTTTTTTTAACTGAAAAAACTCTGGAACTCAGGCCCCCTGCTATTTTCTAGCCACCCTGTGTGAATCCAAGCCAACACACAACTTAGGATTTTGTCAGCTGCCATTTCTGCAGCGACATCTCCCGCATGTAGGGGAAACTCTGGCAAGTCTTGAATTGCTAAAATGCATGTAGCTGGAGCCACATCAGGCTCCATGTGTGGCAATGGCAATCTGCTAATGCCATCTGCATGGCCCATCTCTTTGCCGGGTTTGTGAACCAGCCTGTAGTTGTATCCGAAAGGAAGATAGACTACCTCAACATTCGTGGCGACAGAATTTGAGGTGTCTGCTTGTCCATTGTGAACAAGCCTAGCAAGAGCTTGTGGTCAGTAAAGACCGTGAACTGCCTCCCATATAAATAGTCATGGAACTTCTTAACCCCGGCCACGATGGCCAAGGCCTCTTTGTTGATTTGTGCATAGTTGCGCTCAGCTGAGGACAAGATCCTTGAGTAATAGGTGATGGGTGACTGTCTCCCATCCGCCGACAAGTGACTCAGCACAGCTCCAACCCCGTATGGGGATGCATCACACGCGATGCAAACTGGTAGCTTTTCATTAAAGTGCGTGAGTACCGAGTTCGAGGACAACAACGCCTTGACTGCCTGAAGACTCCTTTCGTGGAGCTTGGTCCACTGCCATGGAGAGTTTTTGTCTAAGAGCCGGTGTAGCAGCTCTGCCACTGCGGCCTTGTTGGGGAGGAATGAATGATAAAAATTCAGGAGGCCCAAGAAGGCTTGAAGCTCTCCCTTGGACCTAGGGCTTAGTGCCAGCTGAATCGCTTTCAGCTTTGACTCTGCAGGATGGATGCACTCGGCATCTGTTCAAAACCCAAGGAATTCTGTGGACGGAACCCTAATCTTACATTTGTCTCTCCTTAGTCTAAATCCCATGGCGTGGAACCGCTGAAGAACGGCTTTAAGCCACTCACCCAGAACTTCTGTGGACTGTAGGGGCAGACGCCCAGAATACCCTTGAGCGTGGGCTCCATTATCCCCTGAAAAATCCCTGGGGATACACTTACCCTGAATTGAAGGTGCTTTACCTTGGTCAGACACATGGAGGGGAGGGGGCTCCAAGGAGTAGATCTGTGGGTCAAAAAAGGGAAGAAAGCTCCACCCTACAACCCAATCTTGGCGACTTGAAGGTATATGGACTTCAATTCCCAGAATCCCCCCCAGCCAGCATTTGTGGACTTGAACTCCCAGAATCCCCCCCCAGCCAGCATTTGTGGACTTCAACTCCCAGAATTCCCCCAACCAGCATTTGTGGACTTCAGTTGATAAGAACAACGCAGGGCAATTCTGACCTATTTTACACATAGAGTGTAATTAAAATCCTGATTGTTTGAATGATTGATCGATTTTGATAGTTTTGTTAAGATATTTAAATTTAGTAGCTGGAGCTAGGTTGGGCAGTGAGCCAGAACACACATTGATAGCTGATTGGTTGAAGAGTGAGGCAATCTGCGCTGTGATTGGTTACTGTGGGTATGAAGGGGGCGTTTCCCCTTTTTCGCACCCTTTTTTTTCCCTGCATATCCTGTATACTCTGAGATTTACCTCACGATGCTCCTGTTTGCCTCACTATCTTGTTTGCTGTAAATATAGATGTAAAATACATTTATTTATAGAACACTTTCCCAGTTGCAATCTATGGCAGTGAAAGTTGGACCATATGAAAGGCTGAGTGCCAAAGAATGGAGGCCTTTGAACTATGGAGCTGGAGAAGACTCCTGTGAGTCCCTTGGACTGCAAGGCGATCAAACCGGTCAGTCCTAGAGGAGATCAACCCTGACTGTTCTTTAGAAGGCCAGATCCTGAAGCTGAAACTCAAGTACTTTGGCCACCTAATGAGAAGGAAGGACTCACTGGAGAAGAGCCTAACGCTGGGGAAGGTTGAGGGCAAGAGAAGAAGGGGACGGCAGAGAATGAGGTGGCTGGATGGAGTCACTGAAGCAGTAGGTGTGAGTTTAAATGGACTCCAGAAGATGGTAGAGGACAGGAAAGCCTGGAGGAACATTGTCCATAGGGTCGTGATGGGTTGGACACGACTTCACAGCTAACAACAACAATAGAACACTGCAAGTTTGTGTTATGTCTCTGATTTCATTTGGACACCTGCCGCGCAATTCCCTGACAGGTTATGGGCCCAGAAGTGCCCTGAAGCACCAGTAGTAAGCTACTCTGAGGTAAAAGTTTCTCCATGAACCTGAGGGAGGTTGAGGACGATTGGCCTGTAAATACAGCACAATGCTATCTGCTACTGACGTGGAAGGAGGATTTCCTTTGCCTCCTCTTAATGAGATGAATTATCTTTCATGGAGCCTAAAGAAGGAGATGATTCTGTGGAGGAAGGATTTGTGAAGAGTTGTAAGCAATTTCCAGCAGATCTTAATGAGGAGGGACAAAGGCAAAGTGAAAAAGCACTAGCCAGCATAATTTTGTGCTTGGAAGATAATCAGGTAAATACATATAGGTTGGCTAACATCTCCTATAGAATGCTGGCTTGCCTTGCACAGAATTTATGTAAGAGAGACGGCAAGCAGTGAAGTAACTCTCACCAGAAAACTTTATAGAGCAAGGCTAAAGTCCAGAGAAAATTTGTCGGATCACCTCCAGTTCATGAGGGAAACCTTCCTTGAATTAGAAGAGTGAGGAATTGTGTTTTCAGAAGCACACAAAGTGTCATGGTTCTTCCGACAGATGAAACTCTTCAAAAGAAGTTCGAGGCATTGTTTACTTTAAAGGATCTTTTATTCGAGTAGCATAACATTGGCACTTACATAATCGAAGCCAAAAACTGAATTCCCCTTCCCTGGGCACCTAGTATCAAAGTGCAATTCCCTCCTCCAATTAATAGTCATAAATCACATTCCCCAGTTAGCTTGAAGCACGGGCTTCCTCTCCAGCCCACCAATTCTTTATCAGCTCTGGGCTCAGTAACCTTGATTCTCACACCAAGTTTAGTGTTGTTATGTATAGCTGGACTCTCATTCACATCCCCCACTCCCAGCATCATCTAACATCATCTGACAGACAAAATCGCTCAGATCCGGGCCGGTCTGGACTCTGACTGGGCAGAGTCTGACGTGGAGGAATCAGACGGTCTTGAGCATGTTATCTGGACTGAGTTCGATCCTGTTTCCCCTGATGATGTGGACAGGATCATGGGGAGGCTGAGCACCACCACCTGTTTGTTGGATCCGTGCCCCTCCTGGCTGGTTTATGCGGCCCGGGAGGAGACACGAGGCTGGTTCCAGGCAGTAATAACTGCTTCTTTGAAGGAGGGTGTCTTTCCTGCCGCCTTGAAGGAGGCGGTGGTGAGACCCCTCCTCAAAAAGCCTGTCCTGGACCCGACTGTTTTAAATAACTATCGTCCAGTCTCCAACCTTCGCTTTTTGGTGAAGGTTGTTGAGAGCATGGTGGCACATCAGCTTCCTCTGTTCCTGGAGGAAACTGATTATCTGGACCCGTACCAATCGGGTTTCAGGCCCGGATACAGCACGGAGACGGCATTGGTCGCGCTGGTGAATGATCTCTGGCGGGCTCGGGACAGGGGTTGTTCCTCTGTCCTGGTCCTATTAGATCTCTCAGCGGCTTTCGATACCATCGACCATGGTATCCTACTGCGGTGTCTCAGGGGGTTGGGAGGCACCATTTTACGGTGGTTCTCCTCCTACCTCCTGGGCCGTTCGCAGTCGGTGTTGACGGGAGGGCAGAGATCCGCCCCGAGGCCTCTCGTTTGTGGAGTTCCTCAGGGGTAGGTTCTCTCGCCCCTCCTGTTCAACATTTATATGAAGCCGCTGGGTGAGATCATTCGTGGTTTCGGGGTGGGGTATCATCAATACGCTGATGATACCCAACTTTTTCTTTCCACCCCGAACCAACCCAGCAATGCCCTCGCCGTGATGTCCCGTTGCCTGGAGGCGGTCCAGGTCTGGATGGGGAGAAACAGGCTTCGTCTCAATCCCGCCAAGACTGAGTGGCTGTGCATATCAGCATCTCGGATTAACCAGACTATTCCATCTTTAATGATGGGGGGTGAGGTGTTACCCCCCGTTGATAGGGCTCGCAACTTGGGCGTCCTCCTGGATTCGCGACTCAATTTTGAAGATCATATAGGAGCCGTGACCAGGGGGGCTTTTGCCCAGGTTCGCTTGGTGCGCCAGTTGCGAACCTATCTGGACCTAGATGCCCTACGCACAGTCACTCACGCGCTCGTGACCTCCCGTTTAGACTACTGCAACGCTCTCTACATGGGGCTGCCCTTGAGGACCACTCGGAGGCTTCAGCTGGTGCAGAATGCGGCCGCGCGAGTTGTGATGGGGACTTCCCGATACTCCCATGTAACACCTCTACTCCGTGAGCTACATTGGCTTCCGGTTGCCCTCCGAGTGAGATTCAAGGTGCTGGTGATGACCTATAAAGCCCTAATGGCTTGGGTCCAGGATAACTGAGGGAACACCTGCTGCCAGCATCAAGCTCCCTTCGTCCAGTGCGCTCCCACAGGGAGGGTCTTCTCAGGGTACCACCGGTAAGAGATTGCCGGCGGACGACACCCAGGGATAGGGCCTTCTGTGGGTGCACCTGCCCTTTGGAACCAGCTGCCAGTGGAGCTAAAGGACTGCCCCCGACCTCTGTTCATTCCTCGGGACCTGAAGACCTGACTCTTCGAGCTTTCTGGCCCAGGCTGAGAATTTTAATTTTAATTTTAATTTTAACTGGGGTTTTATTTTGTTCAGGGTCGATATAATTTTTTTTAGTTGATTTTAACTTTTGTATTTCTGTTTTTAATTACCCTGTAAACCGCCCTGAGTCCTTCGGGAAAGGGCGGTATATAAATGTAATTAAATAAATAAATAAATAAATAACTCTAAAAGTGAAAGGGGAAAGATGGCTGCATTTCCATCTGTTGTCAATGCAAGAACATCCAATGTTAGCAGCGTTGACATAAAGTGTATGTTGTGCTAAGTTCCCTTAACAATACATAAGGCATGTTAATAAGCCTTGAGTGTGATTTAACCATGAATTATGTAACTGGGAGGCTTTTGGGAGAAGACCAGAAAAGATTAAAGAGACACTCTGCAAGCAAGAGAAATGATAGTAATTTACAAGAATGGAGACGCATTTCAGAAAGATAACAAGGTGGGGGATAAAGTCTGTGTAATGAAACGCTGCTTTGCATGTGGATCCACTCAACATATCCAGAGAAATTGCCCAGTAAGAAGATCAAAAGATACAAACAGGAGAGAGACAGCATGAGGAAGAAGGAAGACAGACAGATTTCTGTGGTGAAGGCAACCAACAAAGACACTAAAGTTATTTGGTTGTTGGAGAATAGGGCAAGTGAGCATATTGTAAATAATAATAATAATAATAATAATAATAATAATAATAATAATAATAAGAAGAAGAAGAAGAAGAAGAAGAAGAAGAAGAAGTTGGAAGGGACCTTGGAGGTCATCTAGTCCAACCCGCTGCTAAGGCAGGAAACCCTATTCCATTTCAGACAAGTGGCTATCCAGTCTCTTCTTAAAAACTTCCAGTGTTGGAGCATTCACCACTTCTGGAGGCAGGTTGTTCCACTGGTTAATTGTTCTCACTGTCAGGAAGTTTCTCCTTAGTTCTAGGTTGCTTCACTCCTTGACTAGTTTCCATCCGTTGCTTCTTGTCCTGCCTTCAGGGCCTTTGGAGAATAGCTTGACTCCCTCTTCTTTGGGGCAGCCCCTGAGATATTGGAACACTGCTATCATGTCACCCCTCACCCTTCTCTTCGTTAAACTACACATACCCAATTCCAGCAACCGTTCTCTATATGTTTTAGCCTCCAGTCCCCCAATCATCTTTGTTGCTCTTTTCTGTACCCTTTCTAGAGTCTCGACATAACTGGCATTTCTTTTTCCATTCTAAAACCAGCTGACTAGGAGTATGTAAGCCTGGCAAATGGTAATCGTTCTTCTATATAGGGGCAAGGAGCAGTACATGAGCCCTGTGTTGGTAAGTTCTTTGATAAGGTTTTATGTGTACTAGATTTAGTTCACAATTTGCTGAGTGTGCCTTGCTTACAATGAAGTAATTTTTGCAAAGGGCACGTGCCAGGTCATAAAGAATAACAGAGTGTGTGCACAAAGTTTGAAACTGAACAATTTATATGTTTTGAACCACAAGGAAACTGGGGGCAGTGTGCAATCTTTTCTAGTGAACCAAAGCATAATGGGTGTGCATGTTTGTTGCACAAAAGTCTGGATCCGTCAAGATTTAAAAGTACAGCTAGTCCTCAGCGTATGAGCACAATTAAGCCCCAAACATATGTTGTTAAAGTAAGAAATTGATTGTGAGTTTTGCCCCATTTTATGACTTTTTTTGCCACAGTTGTTAAGCGAATCACTGCAGTTTTTAAATTAATTACTTGGTTGTTAAGTGAATCTGGCTTCCCCATTGACTGCATTTGCCAGAAAATTCGCAAAAGGGGATCACGTGATCCCAGGAGACTGCAATCATCATAAATGCAAGTCAGTTGTCAAACACCTGAATGTAAATCACATTTAGGGATGCTACAACGGTCACAAATGTGAAAAATGGTCATAAGTCACTTTTTTCAGTGCCGTTGTAACTTTGAATGGTCGCTAAATGAACTTTTGTAAGTTGAGGACTACTTGTATTGCAGAAAATGCTTGACCTGGGTATAGGTTTGAATGTAAAGGATTATGACAACTATTTGGATTGGGCTGTTTGCAAAGAGGCAAAATCAAAGGTATACCCTGTCAAAAATTGTGAATGTTCCAACCCTGGAAGTTTTGAAGAAGAGATTGGAGAACCATTTGCCTGAAATGGTATAGGGTCTCCTGCCTGAGCAGGGGGTTGGACTAGAAGATCTCCAAGGTCCCTTCCAACTCTGCTATTCTATTCTATTCTATTCTATTCTATTCTATTCTATTCTATTCTATTCTATTCTATTCTATTCTATTCTATTCTGGCAAAAGAAGTAATAGGACATCTTGACAGGGTTTTTCATTTTAGTGCATGCTGATTTAATTAGCCTATGTCTGTCAAAGGGAGGGGCCAAATTTGCCTTGGCAATTGTTGGTGATTTCTCAAGATATGGGTTTTCGTTATTTACTAAAAAGCAAAACGGAAGTGTTTCAACAATTTAAACATTGGGTAATGTTTGTAGAGAGGAGATATAACAAACAAAGTGTATGTCAACTACAAACAGACAGAGGTGCAGAGGTCACATCTAATACGTTTCAGCAATGGTTGAGAAGGAAAGGCATAACCCATAGAAAGGCATAACCCATAGAACGACGAACCCCTACACTCCGGCAGTGAATGGAGTTGCTGAATGCAGGAATGTGTTGTTAGCTGCAAAGTCGTGTCCAACCCATCGCGACCCCATGGACAACGTTCCTTCAGGCCTTCCTGTCCTCTACCATCTTCTGGAGTCCATTTAAGCTCACGCCTCTTGCTTCAGTGATTCCATCCAGCCACCTCGTTCTCTGTCGTCCCCTTCTTCTCTTGCCCTCAACCTTTCCCAGCGTTAGGCTCTTCTCCAGTGAGTCCTTCCTTCTCATTAGGTGGCCAAAGTATTTGAGTTTTAGCTTCAGGATCTGGCCTTCTAAAGAGCAGTCAAGGTTGATCTCCTCTAGGACTGACCGATTTGATCGCCTTGCAGTCCAAGGGACTCACAGGAGTCTTCTCCAGCACCAGAGTTCAGCCATTCTTATGGTCCAAATTTCAGCCATTCTTATGGTCCAAATTTCACAGCCATACATTGCAACTGGGAAGACTGTAGCCTTGACTATACACATTTTTGTTGGCAGGGTGATGTCTCTGCTTTTTAGTGTGCTGTCTAGATTTGCCATGGCTTTCCTCCCCAGGAGAAAATGGTGTGTTACAAACCATGAAAGATGCATTACTAGCAGATGCAGGGATGAGTAAGCTGTACTAAGGGGAGGCAATTATTTGGTCAGCAGTTGATGAAACTCCATATTACATATTATTTTATGGAAGACGGCCATCTCTGGCACCTTTGAGAGTCTTTGGCAGCAGTGCCTGGGTGCACAATACCCAAAACAATTAGGAGGAAAGGACAGCCAAAGGCAAGGGAATTGAAATCTATAGGTTATCAAGCAGGATCAAAGGCGTGTAGATTTACAGATGGACACAAAAATGGAATTATGTCACAATTCTGCAAATTTTTTGGAACATGAGAATTGGGGAAAGGCACATGCCAATACTGAAATTTGAATGCCTGTTAGTCAAAAGTCTCCAACAAATGAACATTCACAGAGGCACGTTAAACAGACATCCAAGAGTACCGCAAAGTCTGAGTACAACTCATAGGGATGTTGGAGAGCAAGATTCCAGTGAAACAGGAAGAGTTTATTCCAAGGAGGTGTGAAAGTGCAAATGATGGTGGCACTCACGTGGGTGACACCACAGAGGGTGGCTCGGGTGCCAGCACACATCTTCCCATCAGTAAGTTCTGGAGACACTTTCTATGGCCGAGGGCTGTCATGTTGGCCTCAAAGAGCTTCAGTTTACGAAAATACGTGGCATTGATCCGGCCCCATCCCTCCACAGAACATCGAGTGTTTGGGGGAAGGTCATCCGTGGAGTTTGGCAGAGGGATCATTTGGACATATTCATTCAGTTGGGCTGCCACTGAGAACAGAAAGGCAAGAGAATATGCCAGCTAAGTTTAAGCTGAACCTACTAGGCATCATTATAGATATTCCTCGACTTATGACTGTAATTGAGCCCCCGCTCATTAAACAAGTCATCACATGACTGACCTAATTTTATGATGTTTTTTTAGCTGGGGTCATTAAGCAAATTTGTGACTGTTAAAGAAATACCACCGTCATTAAGGGAACCCTCGTTGTCTGTAATGGATGTTTTTCGCAGGAAACAAGAAGCAAAAAATATCAGAAAATGCAGTAATGGGGACTGTGGGATTGCTGCAAAGACCCATAAATGTCGGCCAGTTGTCAAGTGCCAAAAATGCAATCATCTGAATGAGGAATTGGGGGGGGGGTGAACAGCCATCATAACTTTGAGTGATAAACCCAGGTAGTCCTTGACTTAACAAAAATTTATGTTGATAAGTGAAACATTTGTTAAGTGAGTTTTGCCCCATTTTATGACTTTTCTTGCCACAGTTATTGTTGAGATTTTGGAAAGAGTGCAGAGAAAAGCAGTCAAGATGATTGGGGGACTGGAAGCTAAAACATACAAAGAACGGTTGCAGGAATTGGGTATATTTAGTCTGGTGAAAAGGACTAGTGGGTGACATGGTAGCTGTGTTCCAATATAGGTAGTCCTCGACTTACGAGCACAATTGAACCCAACATTTATGTTGCTAAGTGAGACATTTGTTAAGTGAGCTTTGCCCCATTTAAGGCCTTTCTTGCCACAGTTGTTAAGTGAACCGTTGCAGTTGTTAAGTTGGCCTGTTAAGTGAATCCGACTTCCCCCATTGACTTTGCTTGTCAGAAGGTCACAAAAGGGGGAATCACATGACACGGCAACCGTCATACATATGAGTCAACTGCCAACTTTCTGAATTCTGATCATGTTAGCATGGGGATGTAGGTGTGAAAAATGGCCATAGGTCACTTTTTTTTCAGTACCTTTGTAAATTGAAGCGATCACCAAATGAATGGTTGTAAGCAGTGGTGGGATTCAGCCGGTTCGCATCACTTCGGCAGAACCAGTAGCTAATTTTTTTTGTTGCCCAGGATCAGAATGGACTTATGGAAGCAGCATCCACACAGAGAACCGGTTGTTCACATATTTGAATCCCACCACTGGTTGAAAATCAACAGGGGTAGGCAACCTTGGCTCTTTTATGACTCTTGGACTTCAACTCCCAGAATTCCTGAGCCAGCATGGCTCAGCTTGGAAATCTCTCCCTTTCCTCTCAGCACGGCTGGCTCAGGAATTCTGGGACTTGAAGTCCACAAGTTATAAAAGGGCCAAGTTTGAAGACTCCTGCTCTAAAGGTACAAACCAGTAATTCCACCGGATGTAGAGTTAGTCTATAGCAGGAGTGGGCAACCTTGGCTCTTTCAAGATTCATGGACTTCAACTCCCAGAATTCCTGAGCCAGCATGGCTCAGCTTGGAAACCTCTTCCTTTTCCCTCAGCATGGCTGGCTCAGGAATTCTGGGAGTTGAAGTCCATGAGTCATCAAAGAGCCAAGGTTGCCTACCCTTGTAAGTCAAGGACTACCTGTAGGCAAAATGAATGGCATTCACATTTGATACTGGAGTGACATACGTGTCAATCACCAAGGGTGGCTTTTCTTCCTACCTTCAGCAGAAAGATGTCATTGAAAGAGATACCCGCTATTTCGATAACACCGGGATGTTTGTAGTAGTTTATGACTCCAAACACTTGCTGGGTGTCTTCAATAGCATCCAGATCGTGCGCGCCCAAAATGATGGAAGTCTGTCTTGAAAGAACACCTCAAAACAGAAAGACACTGCTGATTCAGAACCAAAACCTCCTCCTCCTCCTCCTCTTCCCCTCCTCCTCTCATTTCTTTTTCTTTCCCCCTCCATTCCCTCCTGCTCCTTCTTCTCTTTGTCTTCTCCTCCTATTCATTCCCTCCTGCTCACCCCCCCACATCCAAAATGTGCATCAGTTTTCAAAGCTGCTGCATAAGGAGTGAGGCTTCGTTTCACGTCCTCCAACGATCTGGCTGCAAAGGGGTCCTGCAAAGAGATGAAGGTGAAGAAGGAAATACCTCCGTATATAATATCTCAGGGGTTGCCCCAAAGGAGAAGGAGTCAAGCTATTCTCCAAAGCCCCTGAAGGCAGGACAAGAAGCAACGGATGGAAACCAATCAAGGAGAGAAGCAACCTGGAACTAAGGAGAAATTTCCTGACAATGAGAACAATTAACCAGTGGAACAACCTGCCTCCAGAAGCTGTGGATGCTCCAACACTTGAGATTGGACCACCATTTGTCTGAAATGTTAACAGGTCTTCTGCTTGAGCTGGGATCAAAAGATCTCTAAGGTCTGTTCCAATTCTGTTATTCTGCTAAGGTCTTTCTTTTCCACCATTTCAGTTTCTCAATAGGTAATACAGTTGAGCTTGCTGGCAGGTTACAACTTATGTTGCTTGCAGAAACGCAGAGTTGAGCGGTTAGGATTTACATCCAGAAGAACTCAAGGTCCCAAATTAGGACCTGACCATCTGGAGCATAGCTGGAGAAAGGACCTGAGTCACTTTCTTCGTTTCTTCCCACTCTCAGGGATTCCATTTACCTTCCATTTACCAGCCCAAGTTTGGGTACCGCCCAGAGAAGTTGGGATGCTCATGTATTGACGGAATGGACATTCCCCAGGTTCAAAATGGACCTCAGGATGCATCAAGGTAAAAGGTAAAGGTAAGTTATCAAACTGGACTCCAAGATCACTGCAGATGGGGACTGCAGCCAAGAAATTAAAAGATGCTTGCTCCTGGGGAGGAAAGAAATGGCAAATCTAGACAGCACACTAAAAAGCAGAGACATCACCCTGCCAACAAAAGTGCTTATAGTCAAGGCTATGGTCTTCCCAGTTGCAATGTATGGCAGTGAAAGTTGGACCGTAAGAAAGGCTGAGCGCCAAAGAATGGAGGCCTTTGAACTCTGGTGCTGGAGAAGACTCCTGCGAGTCCCTTGGACTGCAAGGCGATCAAACCGGTCAGTCCTAGAGGAGATCAACCCTGACTGCTCTTTAGAAGGCCAGATCCTGAAGCTGAAACTCAAATCCTTCGGCCACCTAATGAGAAGGAAGGACTCACTGGAGAAGAGCCTAATGCTGGGAAAGATTGAGGGCAAGAGAAGAAGGGGACGACAGAGAATGAGGTGACTGGATGGAGTCACTGAAGCAGTAGGCGTGAGCTTGGATGGACTCCAGAAGATGGCATAGGACAGGAAGGCCTGGAGGAACGTTGTCCATAGGGTCGCGATGGGTCGGACACGACTTCGCAGTTAACAACAACAACAACAAGTTATCAAAGTCGCTTCTTGGAAAGAAGGCCCAAAGCTTAGGAAAGTGTAGGTTAGTTGGTGAGGAGGAGGAGGCGTAGGAGGAGAAAGAGGGGTGGGGGAAGGAGAAGAAGAAAGAGGAGAGGAGGAGGAGGAGGAGGAGAAAAAGAAAAGGAGGGAATAGGAAGGGAAGAAGGAGAAAAAGAAAGAGAACGAGAAGAAGGAGCAGGAGGGAACGAATAGGAGGAGGAGACAAAGAGA
>JAKJMR010018374.1:52946-69826 GCA_024449315.1 Daboia siamensis | reverse complement strand
GGAACGAATAGGAGGAGGAGACAAAGAGAAGAAGGAGCAGGAGGGAATGGAGGGGGAAAGAAAAAGAAATGAGGAGGGGAAGAGAAGGAGGGGAAAAAGGAGAAAAGGAGCGGGAGGGAATGAAAAGGAGAAGGACGGAAGAAAGAGAAAGAAAGAAAGAAAGAAAGAGGATAGAAGGAGGAGAGGAAGAGGGAGGAGGAGGAAGAAGAAAGAAGGAGGGAATAAAGAAAGGAGAAGGAGGGGAATGAGCAGGAGGAGGAGGAGGAGGAGGAGTATTGGAGGAGGGAAAGATGATAAGGAAAAGAAGAGGAAGGGGAGAAGGAAAGAGAGAGGCAGGAGGAGGATGAAGGCAGCCACTCATGATGAGAAGGAGGAGGTCATGCCGACTGCAGGCCTGGAGCCTTGTGTAGAGTTCAAAAAGGCAGGACGTCACCTGGGCAGCCTGGCTTGAGCAAGGCAGGAAATGCCGGTTTTTCATGCCTAAGGCAGGACCAGAACTCACAGTCTCCTGCTGACTGGCCCAAAGTCACCCAATTGGCTTTCATGCCTCAGGCAGGGCTAGAACTCACAGTCTCCTGGTGATTGGCCCAAAGTCATTATTGTGTAGTGGGTCCGACACAAGGAAGAGACGCCAGCCGGTGTGTGAGTTCAGCTCTTTATTGGAGGGGGGTAGTGAACTGGGGAATGAGGGCTACCTGGCCTTCTTAAATACCCGGCCAGGTAAGCGGACAGCCAATGGGGTTGGCCCTAGGTTCCCCGCCGAAACTGGGTTTCCCGCCAAAAATGTTCAGGCCAACGCCCCCTGGTGGCTGTTGCTGTGCAGGTGCCTGCATGCATAACACCCCTCTCCCCTTAGAGAAGAACCACCTAACAAATAACAACTTGCAACTAACTACAACTATATACACTGTGTCAACAATAATAATAAAAAAAACAATGCAACTGTGTAGAGGTCACTTGCACACATAGTCCGACAGGTAGGCAGGTGTCCTGTGTGTCCGGGTGGACCGTCTGGGTATGGTTTGGCCCTGGGCTTGGACCGCGGGTTCTTGAGGCCTCTGTGCAGGGGTGCAAGGAGCTGGGATCAGGAGGCCCTCCTCCTCTGGTTCCTGCTCTGTGCTGTTTCTGGCTGGGCTGGCCTCTCCTGGGGTGTGGCTCTCCTGTTGGGCGTGTGTGGTGCACTCAGGGACCCTTCCTCTGAGCTGGTTGATGTGCCACCTTATGCGTCTGTCCCCCTCCAGCCCCACAATGTAAGAGAGGGGTCCTGTTTTCTCAACCACTGTCCCCGGAACCCATGGATGTCCTGCCCCGTAGTTCCTTGCCCAGACCAGGTCTCCCACATTGAGAACCCTGTGTGCAGGTGGTGATGGCGATGACGATGATGATGGTGATGGTGTCCTTATGGTCTCGGCTGCTACCCGGTCTGGGTGTAAACGGTCTAGCTTTGTGATGAGGCGCCGACCCCAACGAAGTTCTGCCGGACTCTTCCCGGTAGCCACGCATGGTGTAGTGTGTTGGGCGAGTAGGAATTTCGCCAGTCTGTGATGCCAGTCCCCGCTGATGATGCGCCGGAGTGCGTCTTTGGTCGTCCTTACCATCCGTTCAGCTTGCCCTTTGGTCGATGGATGGAAGGGCGCGGAGGTGGCATGCCTAATCCAGTTCGCCTTCAAGAATGCCTGGAAGTCATTAGCGGTAAACTGAGGCCCGTTATCAGACACAATTACGTCGGGGAGGCCGTGTGTGGCAAAGAGAGCTCTGAGCACCTGGATTGTCCTCCCCGAGGTCATGTTGGGAACAGGGACTACCTCTAACCACTTGGAGTGACTGTCCACCACTACTAAAAACAGTTGGCCCTGGAATGGCCCTGCATAGTCAATGTGGATGCGGAACCAGGGTGTGTGTGTGGCCTCCCACCGGTGTACTGGTGCATGTGGCATTTCTGGCCTGGATCTCTGGCACGTGTGACAGGCCTTGACCCGTTCCCCAATGTCCTTGTCCAGCCCTGGCCACCAGAGGTAGCTTCTGGCCAGAGCCTTCATCCTGACCACCCCTGGATGTCCCTCATGTAAGGAGTCCAATACCCTGGCCCGTACTGCGGTGGGGATGATGACCCTACTACCCCAGAGGAGGCAGCCCCTCTGCGTGGAGATCTCATTGCGTCTGGCGAAATAGGCCTGGAATTCAGGCCCCAGGGATTTGTCCTGCCATCCCGTGCAAACCCATGAGTGTACCCTGTCCATGATATTGTCTGTGGCTGTGTGGCTGGCAATGTCCTTGGCATGAACTGGGCACTCTGGTAGTTCCTGCAGGGCTAGGATCTGCATGGCTGGGGCCGGATCTGGATCAGGGGTGTCTAAGGGTAGCCTACTTAGACCGTCTGTGTGGCCCATCTCCTTCCCTGGCTTGTGCACCAGCTTGCAATTGTAGGCTGCAAGGAAGATGGACCACCGGAGCATTCTGGGGGACAGAATTTGGGGGGGGGGTCTGCCTGTCTGTTGTGAACAGGCCCAGGAGTGGTTTGTGGTCCGTGTAGACAGTGAACTCCCTGCCATACAGGTAATCGTGAAATTTCTTGATTCCTGCCACAATTGCCAGGGATTCTCTGTCGATTTGGGCGTAGTTTCTTTCTGCTCCAGACAGCGTCCTGGAATAGTAGGCTATGGGGATTTGTGCCCCGTTGGGCTCAAGGTGACTGAGTACTGTGCCCACACCGTAAAGGGATGCATCGCATGCGATGAAAATGGGCTTGGACTCGATGAAATGGGTAACTGTGGAGTTATCCGAGAGTAATGCTTTCAAGGCCCTGAAACTCTGGTCGTGGGCGGCAGTCCAGACCCATGCCGCCTGCTTGTCTAGTAGCCTGTGGAGTGGCTCTGCAATGGCTGCCTTGTGTGGGAGGAATGCATGGTAGAAATTCAACAGACCCAAGAATGCCTGTAGCTCTGCCTTGTTCTTGGGTGTGGGTGCTAGTTTGATGGCCCTCACCTTGGATTCTGTGGGGTGGATTCCCCTGGCATCTACTCTGAACCCCAAGAATTCTGTGGAAGGAACACCTATGCTGCATTTCTCTCTCTTGAGTTTGAGTCCAGCTGTGCGCAGTCTGGACAGCACCTCCCTGAGCCTACCTGCCAGTTCCTCTGCTGATGCTCCTGCAATCAGGATGTCATCAAAATAAGGGCAGACTCCTGGGATGCCCTTGAGTGTCTTCTCTATAACTTCCTGGAAAATGCCAGGAGCAACACTGACTCCAAACTGCAGCCTGTTCACCCGGAACAACGCCCTGTGTGTTACTATGGTTTGAATGTCAGCTGTTGCCCTAGTAACCGTGAGTTGCTGGTACGCCTGCGCAAGATTGAGCCTTGCAAAGATGGCGCCGCCTTGGAGGGAAGCGAGAACGTGGCTGACCGTGGGGACCGAGTAAGCGTGCGGGTTCAGGGCGCGGTTCACCGAGCACTTATAGTCAGCGCAGATCCTTATTTCCCCATTGGATTTGAGGGGGGTTACGATAGGGGTTTCCCACTCCCCCCCATCTACAGGCTCTAAGATTCCCTGGGCCACCAGCTTATCCAATTCGTGCTCGATTTTGTGTTTGAGCGCGAAGGGGACTCACCGCGGCCGGACCCTAACGGGGGGAACATTTGAGTTAAGCTTGAACAATATGGGGGGCCCTATGTACCTGCCCAGCGACCCGTCGAAGACGTCTGCAAACTCCTTGCAGACGGCCTCGACGGAGTCCCCCCGGATCCGATGGATCCCGGAGTCTATGATTCCCAGGGCCTCAAACCAGTCTAGCCTGACCAGGCTGGCTCTTCGGCCCTCTACCACTACAACGTCCAGGTGCCCTTCACGACCCTTAAACCCCACTGAGACGATAGCCTCCCCCTTTACCTTGACCAGCGAATTCGGAAAATCGGTCAGGGTTAAATTTGTAGGCCGTAATTTAATCCGCTGCTTGCTGCGGCTAGTTATGTAGTTAAGGGTCTCGTCTGAAATGATCGAGACCGCTGATCTGGAGTCAAGCTCCATGCTGCAAGGGACGCCTTGCAAGCGGATTGTTAGTCTAATTTTGGTTTTGAGCAGCCGGCGGCTACCCGTGTGGTTAATGGCCAGCCGGCTCTCAACATAGCCAATTCACGTTTTGGTCAAATTCGCGGGGTTGTCCGGCTCTTGCCATTGTGGTGCTGTTGCGATCTCAGTCGCGGATGCGGTGCTCGGCATGGTCCGGTCGGCTGGCGGTCGTGGGGGGAAGAAGGAAGAGTAATGCTTTTCCTTTCAGCTCGCGGAGCGTTTCCCCAGTGACTTCAGCTCTTGGTCGGCAGCAATCCCACCTTCGTCGCCACTATTGTGTAGTGGGTCCAACACAAGGAAGAGACACCAGCCGATGTGTGAGTTCAGCTCTTTATTGGAGGGGGGTAGTGAACTGGGGAATGAGGGTTACCTGGCCTCCTTAAATACCCGGCCAGGTAAGTGGACAGCCAATGGGATTGGCCCTAGGTTTCACACCGAAACTGGGTTTCCCGCCAAAAATGTTCAGGCCAACGCCCCCTGGTGGCTGTTGCTATGCAGGTGCCTGCATACATAACAGTCACTCTGTTGCCTTTCATGCCTAAGGTGGGGCTAGAACTCACAGTCTCCTGCTGATTGGCCCAAAGTCACTCTGTTGTCTTTCATGCCTAAGGCGGGGCTAGAACTCACAGTCTCCTGCTGATTGGCCCAAAGTCACCCAATTGGCTTTCATGCCTCAGGCAGGGCTAGAACTCACAGTTTCCTGGTGATTGGCCCAAAGTCACTCTGTTGGCTTCCATGCCTCAGGCAGGGCTAGAACTCACAGTCTCCTGCTGATTGGCCCAAAGTCACCCAATTGGCTTCCATGCCTCAGGCAGGGCTAGAACTCACAGTCTCCTGGTGATTGGCCCAAAGTCACTCTGTTGGCTTCCATGCCTAAGGCGGGGCTAGAACTCACTGTCTCCTGGTGATTGGCCCAAAGTCACCCAATTGGCTTCCATGCCTCAGGCAGGGCTAGAACTCACAGTCTCCTGCTGATTGGCCCAAAGTCACCCAATTGGCTTCCATGCCTCAGGCAGGGCGAGAACTCACCTTCTCCTGGTGATTGGCCCAAAGTCACCCACTTGACTTTCATGCCTAAGGCAGGACTAGAAGTCAGTCTCCCAGTTTCTAACCTGGTGCATGAAATGAAATGAAATGAACACTGGAATTGGACAGACACAGGTCCTCGCCCCTGTTAGAAAGCAGATTGTTTATTACAGTCCTGGAAAGCCATGTCAGAAGATGAGGCCTGGCTGGGCTTTGGATAGCTGAGATCCTAAGCAGCAGGGGTAACAAAAAATCGTTCAATGAGTTGACAAAGCCAGCAACAGCAGAGGGCTGTACAACAGCCTTCCAGCCAGCCAGCCGCATGTGCATGTTCCCTGACATTCGGTTGTTCTGTCACATAGACACGGACTGGTGGTGGTGGATAACCTCCATAAGGGGGTGGATATCCTGGTGGGTAGCCTGGATATGAGCCATACATAGGGGGTGGGGGTGGAATGGGGGGTGGGGGTGTGGGTGGTGGTACACCTGCCATCTTGTCGCCTATAAAGCTCCTTGGCCCTGCCTTCTCTGGCCAGCCAGTTGCTTCTTATCTGCTTCTGGTGGATGAAGTCGTTCTTGGGACTGAGAAGTTCCAGGAAAACTGTGATTGTCAACACCCATGGAGAGAAAACAGGATGGCTAAGGTCATTCTGGGAAAGAAAAAAGCAAACCACAGAGTTGTAATGGCATCTAAGAAGTATCTTCCTTCCTTCCTTCCTTCCTTCCTTCCTTCCTTCCTTCCTTCCTTCCTTCCTTCCTTCCTTCCTTCCTTCCTTCCTTCCTTCCTTCCGTATTTCTATCTATCTATCTATCTGTCTATCTATCTATCTATCTATCTATCTATCTATCTATCTATCTATCTATCCATCTATCATCTATCTATCTATCTATCTATCTATCTATCTATCTATCATCTATCTATCTATTATCTATCTATCTATCTATTATCTATCTATCTCTATCTATCTATCTATCTATCTATCTCTATCTATCTATCTATCTATCTATCTATCTATCTATCTATCTATCTATCTATTATCTCTCTCTCTCTCTCTCTCTCTCTCTCTCTCTCTATCTATCTATCTATCTATCTATCTATCTATCATCTATCTATCTATGTGACGCAGTGCTTAGAAAGAAGTATTGCAGGCCAATTCTGCTGACTGCCGGAAGTTCGATTCTGACCGGCTCAAGGTTGACTTAGGCTTCCATCCTTCTGAGGTCAGTAAAATGAGGAGCCAGATTGTTGCGGTGGGTGGGGGGGGGATTGGCTGACCTTGTAAACCACTTAGGCAGGGCAGTAAAGCCCTGTGAAGCATTATATAAGTCTAAGTGCGCGCTCTCACTCTCTCTCTCTCATTCATCTATCTGTTATTTCTCTCTCTCTCTCTCTCTCTCTCTCTCTCTCTCTCTCTCTCTCTCTCCATCTATCTATCATCTTACTGCTAAGCTTGTAAGCCACCCTGAGTCTTCAGAGAAGGGTGGGATATAAATGTAATAAAAATAAATAAATAAAATAAATAAATCTGTCTATCATCATTAAACAGTTTTGTCCCATCTTATGACATTTCTTGCCACAGTTGGTAAGCAAATCACTGCAGTTGTTAAATTAGTAAAACAGCTGTTAAGTGAATCTGGCTTTCCCATTGACTTTGCTGGTCAGAAGGATCTCAAAAGGGAACCACATTACCCTGGGACACTGCAGCCGTCATAAATAGGAGCCAGTGGCCGAATTTTGTTCCCGCGATCACGGGGATGCTGCAATGGTTGTAAGTGTGAAATACTGTCATGAGCCACTTTTTCCAGTGCTGTTGTAACTTTAAACGGTCACTAAGCAAATGGTTGTAAGTTGAGACTATCTATATTAGTACTCTGAGAATTGCTAGGCCTTCTTATCTCTCCTTTTCACAACCAAACAATAATAATAATAATAATAATAATAATAATAATAATAATAATAATAATAATAATAATAATAATAATAATAATAATAATAATAAAGTTGGAAGGGACCTTGGAGGTCATCTAGTCCAAACCTTATACCATTTCAAACCTTATACCGTTTCATTGCCTGTTTCCCCTCTGGAATGCAGCCCCCCCCCACGGGAATCTAGACTACATTCCACCAGAGTAAGTAAGAAGAATCAAGGAATTCTTAGGCTCATGAACCTGAAGACATAGTACAGCTGAAGATACAGTAAACGTCTGTAACTTGGCCCTGTTTCCCACTCACCCACCCCACTCCTTCCAGAAATCTGATAAATAAGACTAAGATTCTAGTTCAGAGGTCCCCAAACTTGGCAACTTTAAGACTTGTGGACTTCAACTCCCAGAATTCCCCAGCCAGCATCTCTGTTCCAGATTTCTCAGCAGCTCTGGATAAGGTTGGGTAAAATTTCAGCCCCCTGGAGAGATAAGAAATAAAGAGAGAAATAAGACGCATCTAGGGGGTAGGTTGTGTGGATTGACACATGCCAAAATCTGATGGTCTGCTTAACCAAGTGAGCATGGCTGGCTGAGGGATTCTGAACCCTCTGAACTAGAATCTTGAGCCTTACACATTTGCACAACTCAAGTGACCCTGAGGACACAGGTAAAGCTCCAAATGGCCTCAATGTCTCTAAAAGGATGCAAATGATCAGCTGTCTGCAAGGAATATAAATCGTTCCATTTCCCCACCATCCGGTCAGAGTTGAAGAAGCTTCTGGGATGAGAAGCGAAACGTCTTCAAAGAAAATGAACTGAACCTTTATGGTCAAAGTACAACCATGTATACATTGAGATTGGCTGAATGTATAAGAATGTACAAGAAAACCCAGTTGCCTCCTGAAAAAGCATCTTTCGGACAACCGTGACCTGGATGACTGAGAACCTCCATAGACAAAAGTCGTAAAGTCACCAATTTTGGAGAGCCCTGCTCTTCTTTGCTTGACTCTAAAGAATCTAGCTGCTGCAGAGCCATGATTGCTAAACAAGATAGGGAATACAGCAAGCCATCAATCCAATGTATACAACCTGTGAGATTAATATAAAACAAGGATGCAATGACAACCCTACATAGGCTAGGTGGCCCTAATGTGCAAAGTCAATCAATGTTGTGCTTCACTAGTTTAGTATCAGATGTCAGGCTATATCAGGGGTAGGCAACCTTGGCTCTTTTATGACTCGTGGAGTTCAACTCCCAGAATTCTCCAGCCAGCATGCACAGTGGCTAGGGCAGGGGTAGGCAACCTTGGCTCTTTTATGACTCGTGGACTTCAAGGGAGAGTTTTCCAACCTGAGCCATGCTGGCTCAGGAATTCTGGGAGTTGAAGTCCACAAGTCATACAAGAGCCAAGGTTGCTTACCCCTGGGCTGTATTAACAAACTCTTCCAGAATATTTCAAGATCATGGGAATGGATAATGCCACCCCATGCTGTGCCGGTGAGGCCACACTTGGAATATTGCATTCAGTTCTGGTTAGTACGAGGCAAAAAAGATGCTTAGAAACAGTTCAGAGGAAAGCAACAAAGCTGATAGCAGGTCTGTATTATGAACGGTTAAAGGCATGTCTAGTCTATAATGAAGGATTAGGGGGTGACATGATGCCAGTCACCCCATATTTGAGGGGCTGTCCGAGAGAAGAGGAGGTCAATTTATTCTATAAAGCACCTGAGAAAAGGAATGATGATGATGATGATAAAGTTGGAAGGGACCTTGGAGGTCATCTAGTCCAACCTCCTGCTCAGGCAGGAAACCCTATACCATTTCAGACAAATGGCTGTCCAGTCTCTTCTGAAAAACATCCAGTGTTGGAGCATTCACAGCTTCTGGAGGCGGGTTGTTCCACTGGTTAATTGTTCTCACTGTCAGGAAGTTTCCCTTAGTTCTAGGTTGCTTCTCTGCTTGATTAGTTTCCATCTGTTGCTTCTTGTCCTGCCTTCAGGTGCTTTGGAGAATAGCTTGACTGCCTCTTCTTTGCGGCAGCCCCTGAGATATTGGAACACTGCTATCATCTCCCCCCTCGTCCTTCCCTTCATTAGACTAGACATTCCCAATTCCAGCAACCATTCCTTATATATTTTAGCCTCCAGTCATCTGATCAAAAAACAATGGATGGAAGCACATCAAAGGGGGGATCCAGCCTGGTGGTGTGATTCCTCACCAGCCAGTGCATCCAGCAGCTGTGTCTGAGGAATCAGATGAGGAGGAGGAGGGGCCTGGAGTGACATCAGAGTCAGAGGAAGGCTCCGAGGAACTCCGAGACTTACAGTCGGATGAGGAGCCTGGCCCCTCTACTCGCGCTCAGGCTGAGACACAGCTGTGCTGGGAGCCTGAGTTGGACAGTGATAAAGCACAGTTGGGACAAATCCAGGATGCACAAAAGTGCCGGCAAAAGAAGCGAGTAGGACAGAGGAATGCAATGGGGCGGCTCCAAAGACAAAGGAGAAGGCATTAGGAAGCCACGCCCGGGCTGAATAATAAAAGGGAAGGTGTGGGAGGTGCTGGTTGCTGAAGGCAACTGTTCATGTTGAGGATGGAGTTTCTGTGGACTCTGTTTGTTTGCCTTGGACACTGACTCAGGTCTGTGAGAATAAAAGGGGTTGGTTTTTCCTTGCGGTTCCTGCCTGTTTCTTGGAAGAGGGGTTTCTCCTTGCGAGCAGAACAAGGACTCACGTGGGCTAGGAACACCTGGAAATAAAGAGAAATTTCCTGACAGTAAGAACAATTCATGAATGGAACAGCTGGCCTCCTTCAATTGTGGATGCCTCGTCGCTGGAGGTTTTCAAGAAAATATTGGACAGCCATTTGCGCAGGATGGTCTTGAGCAGAGGGTTGGGTTATAAGATCTCCAGGGTCCCTTCCGGCCTTATGAGTCTCTATAATTCTACAAGTCTAAAGGTACAAGCTACCTGCTGCTGCTTTTAATTGCTTGTTTCATTAGGGTAAGGGACACGATGGCTCAGTGGGTTAGGACGCTGAGCTTGTCGATCAGATGGTCGGCAGTTTGGCAGGTCGAATCTCGAGTGCTGCGTAATGAGCGCCTGTTACTCATCCCAGCTTCTGCCAACCTAGCAGTTCGAAAGCACGCAAAAATGCAAGTAGAAAAATAGGGACCACTCCGGTGGGAAGGTAACAACGATCCGTGCACCTTTGGTGTCTAGTCATGCCGGCCACATGACCATGGAGACGTCCTCGGACAAGCGCTGGCTCTTCGGCTTTGAAACGGAGATGAGCACCGGCCCCTAGAGTCGGAAACGACTAGCACGCATGTGCGGGAGAACCTTTACCTTTACCTTCATTAGGGTGCATCCTTGCTAATGTTCTTCCTCTGACCACTAAGCCACTGGAGGGTTTTCCTATCTGTCTTATCCTATCATTTCCCAGGCAGCGTGTCTTCCTCTCGTCCCCCAAGGTCCTCCACGCACTCTATTACACTGGACAAGACCACTGTGGCATGTCCAACAAACCCTGGTAAAGCAGACCATCAGATTTTGGCATGTGTGAATCCACAGTCTACCACCATAAACCTGGATAAGACATGTTTTTTCCACGGGGCTGGAATTTTCTTAAGCCTATGTGGACTATCTGGATTTGGGATACCCACTAGTCTGCTAGGAAGAAAGTTGGGTTAATCGAGATGAACCTCTAGCCCTTCTCTGAAAGGTTTTAAGAGATAGATTCAGCCCTTGGTCCCACCACCGTCTTTCTCCTCCTAACCTGGCTGTCTCCTGATGACGGTTAGTTTTCAGCTTGGAATCTGGACACATCTGGGGAAACCGAGAAGCGTGAAGCAAACCGAAAATGAAACCAGCCACGGAGAGTCTTACTGGATCATCTTCTTTGGTTCCATCCTGACCATCCTTGGTTATGGAGATGGGGCCATCTGAGGTCTTCCTTTGCTTTTTGTGACATCACCACCCCGGGTCAGAGGCCTCCCTTAGGGTTAATGTCCCTTTACAACTGTATTTATTTTCTTTTTGTTTTGTTTCCATCTTGGCAGCTTTAAGAGAAGTGGGCTTCCCAAAAATGGGAAAGAAAGGAAACACCCACTGAAGAAGAAATAATAGATAAAATTTTATCCTGCACTGAAATGGACAGGTTAACCCCAGAGATCAAAAATAAGAACGGGACGGAGTACTATGAAATTTGGCAAAATTTGTACAATTGGTTAGAGTTAAGGAGGATCGCTGAGATGACCATTGTTTGATTGGTTGTTAATGTAAGGATTTTTTATTAGCATCTATATAATGGACAGGGACGCGGTGGCTCAGTGGGTTAGGACGCTGAGCTTGTTGATCAGAAGGTCGGCAGTTTGGCGGGTCGCATCCCGAGTGCCGCGTAGCAGAGTGAGCGCCTGTTACTCGTCCCAGCTTCTGCCAACCTAGCAGTTCGAAAGCACGCAAAAATGCAAGTAAAAAAATAGGGACCACTCCGGTGGGAAGGTAACAGCGTTCCGTGCGCCTTTGGTGTCCAGTCATGCCGGCCACATGACCACGGAGACATCCTCGGACAAGCGCTGGCTCTTCGGCTTTGAAACGGAGATGAGCACCGGCCCCTAGAGTCGGAAACGACTAGCACGCATTTGCGGGGGAACCTTTACCTTTACCTATATAATGGACATAACTGAAAGATACGTAAATATAACGCTGAGGACTGAATGACAGTTTACTAAAAAAAACCCGACAGATCTTACATGTACTTTTTTGATACTTTGTCCTGTTATAGATTCTATTTTAGGTTTTTTGTTATTTTTTTCTGTAACATAAGATAATACTAATAGTAGTGTTGTAGCTAGGGAAGTTGAATCATGTCCACTTTTGTTTTTAAATGTATATTTAATAAAATTTTCAAAAAAAAAAAAAGAGAGAGAAGTGGGCTCGCAACTCCCAGATAAATGCTGGCTGAGGAATTCTGGGAGTTGAGGTCCAGATTGATAAGGCTGCCAAGGGCTGGCTGAGGAATTCTGATTGTTGCAGTCCAGGCAGATGAAAGCTGCCAAGGTTCAAAAACTTGTGGTGAACTATTTTGACCTCATTCAGCCCAGATGGCAATGATCTGCCTTTGAAGAGGCTATCTTTTGCGGTAATCTAGTTATGATCGTGCTCAAGGTTATCGTCATCACACTTCTCCATAGACGGCAAAAGTCAAAATCTTTCTGAAGAAAGGTTTTTTCTGCTTTCGCAGGGCCTTTGTACAAAGCTGTCTACACACAAACAGCATATATAACACCTCACTCCTAACCACTGCACCCTGGCGGCCCAGGGGTTAAAATGCAGCATTGCAGTATTGACTCTGCCCATAGCCTGGGGTCTGATCCCAAGGTTGCTCAAGGTTGACTCAGCCTTCCATTCTTCCAAAGTCAGTAAAATGAGGAGCCAGATTGTTAGAGGCAATTAGGCTGACTTTGTAATCTGCCCAGAGAATACTGCAAAGCACTGTGCAGCGGTATATAAGTCTACGTGCTATTGCTCTAATATTAGCCTTAGTAAAACCACACTTGGAATCCAGCACCCAATTTTCTTTGTCACAATACAGTATAAAAAAGATGGAGAGACTCTAGGACAGTGACGGCGAACCTTTTAGAGACCGAGTGCCCAAACTGCAAACCAAAACCCACTTATGTATCGTCGGGTGCCGGGTGGGCGTGGCCCACTGGGTGGGCGTGACTGCGGCGGTAATGCCAGACTGGGTGGGACTAAAAAGTTCAATCAGTCAATTCCAACTTTGCGAGATCTTTTTTTCACCCCCCCCCCCCCGCCCTGTGAGAAGTTGAATGGCATTGGAAGGAGTGACTTATGACCGGTCTTCACACTTATGATCATTGCAGCATCTTCACCGTCAGGTCATCAAAATCCGGGCGCTTCGCGATTGGCCTGCATTTATGACGGTCGCAGCATCTGTGGTTGTACCTGTATGGCAAAATCTTTTGAAGGTACAAAGAACCCTCTTCGGAGTTAGCCGATGATTGCCATTCTTCTCTACTCGTTCGTTGCCTTCCAGCAGCTGTTGGTGGCCCGGAATGGAAGATCTGCCTCATCTTGCAAGGATGCTCATCCTTTGGATAGTTAGAAGGATTTCCTGTTCTAACTCAACCTTGCTTAAGAAACCAAGCGTCCCATAACTTGGACCTTCTCTTCTTAGTACTTTGTGAAATCTTGAGTTTTGACTGACTCCTTGAGTCCTGGTTTGCCCTCAGCCCTGATTCCTGGTTTCATTTTTTTTAAAAAAAATATTATTTACAGATAGCCCCCGACTTACAAAAGTTCATTTCGTGACCATTCTAAGTTACCGCAGCACAGAAAATGTGACTTACGACCGTCAGAGCATCGTCACGGTCATGTGATCAAAATTTGGACACTTGGCAACTGGCTCATATTTGCGACAGTTGCAGTGTCCCAAGGTCATGGGATTCCCCCTTTGCGACCTTCTGACAAACAAAGCCAACGGGCAGGCCAGATTCACTGAACAATCCCGTCACCGACTTGGCAACTGCAGTGATTCACTTAACAACCTTGGCATGAAAGGTTGTAAAAAAGGGGGCAAAACTCACTGAAGAACAGTCCTGTTTAGCGACAGAAATTTTTGGACCCAGTTGTGGTTGTAAGTCGAGGACTACCTGTACTCACGTGGCCGCTAAGAGACTACTCTGACTGCGCCCAGCATAAAAACATCAAAGATGGCAACAGAGGAGGAGGGCAAGACTCTCCAAAATAGCTCATTCTTCAGAGGTAAAAGGTAAAGGTAAAATAAAAATAATAATACACCAAACCAGATTTGCATTTAAAACTCCACATGCCCCATTGAACAATTGGATTTGATTTCTGAGCTTGGAGACATCTCCATCCAATCTACAAATGGAAGAGCAGATGAGGATCAGCAAAATCTATTTCTCTAATGTGGGAAGTCAGCCCACCCCCTCCCCAGAGAAAGAAATATTTTTGGGAATATTAAAAAGGCAGAATATATTTCCCGCAAAGGAATAATGGAGAAGATCTTTAAAAAGGCAGAGAATTCTCGACCCGCCAGCCAGACAACTCAGCAGAAACCAGCTTTTTAGAAATGCAGATGTAATAATCCATTCAGGAAGGTTGGAGCCTTCCAGCTAGAAACTGAAGAGATTAGGAAGACAAAGACCCTTAAAATCTACATAAAAGGTAAAGGTAAAGGTTCCCCCGCACACGCGTGCTAGTCGTTTCCGACTCTAAGGGCCGGTGCTCATCTCCGTTTCAAAGCCGAAGAGCCAGCGCTTGTCCGAGGACGTCTCCGTGGTCATGTGGCCGGCATGACTAGACGCCAAAGTTTCCCCTAAAAATCAACCAAGGTGGGACAAGCTTGATCATCAAAGCAGATCCCTTTGCTTTTAAGTCCCCACCTCATTCATTCATAAATGCCCCCATTTTCTCCCAGGCCTTTCTTCTCTTCTTCCTTATTTCAGGTTGCTACCCAGTCAACTTTCCCCAACCGAGTTCACCCTATTTTTCACTGAGTTGGTTGTTTGCTACAGCTTCCTTCTTCCCGTCTCTGGATAATCACAAACCTTCATCACAAACTTTGCGGTCTCCCAATCTGCCCAGTGTCCTTTCCAGGAAGTTATGGTTTCTGCTGATTATCGTGGTGTAAAACTGAAGTGTAAAGTTCAGTTTGATTAAGGGAGCGTGGCATTTCAAAAAGAAAAGAGAAGAAAAGAGAATAATTACACATAGTTACTATATCAGCCAACCCCTCCACCCCTCCTCACATATACATTTAGTTGTCTTTTCAATGTGAAGGTATGTTTCCTTGTCGTTCTATTTATAGAATAAAGCTGGAAGGGACCTTGGAGGTCTTCTAGTCCAGCCCCCTGCTCAAGCAGGAGAACCTATACCATTTCAGACAGGTGAATGTCTAGTCTCCTCTTAAAAACCTCCAATGATGGAGCGCCCACGATTTCTGGTGGCAAGCTGTTCCACTGGTTGATTGTCCTCACTGTCAAGAAGTTTATTTATGTTACTTATTTTTATTTTATTAGACTTAATTCCAGGTTGCTTCTCTCTTTGGTCAGTTTTCCAACCGTTGTTTCTTGTCCTGCCCTCTGGTGCTTTGGAGAATAGTTTGATGCCCTCTTCTTTGTGGCTGCCCCTTAAATATTGGAATACTGCTATTATGTCACCCCTGTTTCTTCTTTTCTTTCGATTAACCAAGCCCAAGTCCTGCAGCTGTTCTTCATATGTTTTAGTCTCCAGGCCTTGGATCATTTTAGCTCTTGACTTTTTCCAAAGGCTCAACATCTTTTTTGTAGCATGGTGACCAAAATTGGTTGCAGTATTCCAGGTGTGGTCTTACTAGGCTTTTGTAAAAAATGAGAAGAGAAGCAATATGGTAGGGAGTCAAGTTAGAAGGGACCTTGGAGGTCTTCTAGTCCAACCCCCTGCTCAGGCAGGAAACCCTATACCATGTCAGACAAATGGCTGGCCATTCTCTTCTAAAAAACCTCCAGTGTTGGAACACCCACGATTTCTGAAAGGCAAAGCCGTTCCACTGGTTAATTGTTCTCACTGTCAGAAAATAATAATAATAATAATAATAATAATAATAATAATAATAATAATAAGAAGAAGAAGAAGAAGAAGAAGAAGAAGAAGAAGAAGAAGAAGAAGTTGGAAGGGACTTTGGAGGTCATCTAATCCAACTCCCTGCTCAGGCAGGACACCCTATACCATTTCAGACAAATGGCTGGCCATTCTCTTCTTAAAAACCTCCAGTGATGGAGCGCCCACGATTTCTGAAGGCAAAGCCGTTCCACTGGTTAATTGTTCTCACTGTCAGGAAATTTCTCCTTAGTTCTAGGTTGCTTCTCTCCTTGATTAGTTTCTATCCGTTGCTTCTTCTCCTGCCTTCAGGCGCTTTGGAGAATAGCTTGACTCCCTCTTCTTCATGGAATACTGCTATCTCCCCAGTCCTTCTCTTCATTAGACTAGAGTAGACATTCCCAATTCCAGCAACCGTTCTTCATATGTTTTGGCCTCCAGTCCCCTGATCGTCTTTGTTGTTCTTCTCTGCACTCTTTCTAGAGTCTCAACATAGTTGAGAGGCAATATTCCAAGTGTGGTCTTTACAAGGCCTGATAAAGTGGTACAGTATGTGATCTTGATTCTATCTCACTGTTAATGCAGCCTAGAACTATGTTGGCTTTTTTTTGGCAGCTGCAGCACATTGCTGATGCCTATTTACAAGGATTAAAAAAAAATTGCAAATTGTTAATGCTTATCACTTAGGTTTGCAAAGGGAAAATTGTTCCAGAGAACCAAGACAAGATGTAATGAAATGAAATCAATCTAAAGCACCATTTTCTGAAATGAAAGACCTGTCTTTCGTAATAAACGACCTAATGGTTACTATAAACATGCTAAGCTTGCAGAGTAGTCATCTTGATACTTACAGGTGTGTGGGGGGTGTGTGAGGCACTCAGAGATTCTCAGTGTGGCTGCTGACTCTCTACGAGGTCACAAACAAATGGGGGTACCACGATATTTGGAGAAGTTGCACACACAGAGCAGAGTTTCTTTTTAAAGATTTTTTTTTTACCCTGCCTTTATTATGTTTATAAATACGTTATTTTTATCACTCAAATAATAAACATACTTAATCTTCCTCCCCCCCACTATATTTCCCACAACAACAACCTTGTGAGGTGGGTTGGGCGGAGAGAAAGGTCACCCAACTGGCTGGCATGCCTTACGTGGGACTAGAACTCACCGTCTCCTGGTAATTGGCCGAAAGTCACCCAGCCAACTTTCATGCCTAAGGCAGGACTAGAACTCAC
>JAKJMR010018371.1:609311-676785 GCA_024449315.1 Daboia siamensis | reverse complement strand
GAGTCAAGCTGTTCTCCAAAGCACCTGAAAGCAGGACAAGAAGCAACAGATGGAAACTAGTCAAGGAGAGAAGCAACCTAGAACTAAGGAGAAACTTCTTGACAGTTAGAACAATTAACCAGTGGAACCACCTGCCTCCAGAGGTGGTGAATGCTCCAACACTGAAAGCTTTTAAGAAGAGACTGGACAGCCATTTGTCTGAAATGGTATAAGGTTTCCTGCCTGAGCAGGGGGTTGGACTAGATGACCTCCAAGGTCCCTTCCAACTTTATTATTATTATTATTATTATTTTTTGATCCGCGCCTCTGGGCAGCTCCACAGAAGCGCAGATTAACTGTAGCTGCTCTCCTGGGCTCCTGCCCAGCTCACTCACTCAATAACTCAACCTTTGCTATATCAAAAGGAAACAGCTCGAATAATTGTTAATAATAGTTTGACTGAAATGTGTAATATTGAAAAGGGTACGAGGCAGGGTTGCCCGTTATCACCCTTATTATTTGTCTTAACGTTGGAGATATTACTGATTAAAATACGGAATTCGGAAACAATTAAGGGAATTCAAATAAGAGATCAGGATTATAGATTGAGGGCGTTTGCGGATGATCTGGTTATTACGTTGACACACCCAGAAAATTCTGTTATGGAACTGATGGAGTTAATATCGCAATATGGGAAAGTTTCTGGATTTAAGGTTAATATACAAAAAACTAAAATGTTATCTAAAAATATGACAGTATTACAAAAGGTAGTTTTAGAAAGGTTAACTGGATTTGAAATTGTTGAAAGGGTTAAATATTTGGGGGTATACTTAACACCCTCAAATGTAAAATTATATAAAAACAATTATGAAAAGTTATGGAACAAAGTGCAAAAAGAATTGGATAGCTGGAAAAAATTACAATTGTCATTATTGGGAAGAATTGCAGCAGTAAAAATGAATGTTCTGCCAAAATTTTTATTTTTGTTTCAAATGATACCCATTCTCAAAAAGGATTCAAATTTGGAGGAATGGCAGAAGGGTATTAATAAATTTGTTTGGGCAGGGAAAAGGCCACGGGTTAAATTTAAAATTATGCAGGATACGCGTGAAAGAGGTGGTCTAAAAATGCCCAATCTTAAATTATATTATGAAGCTGCTGCATTATCAGCTATAAGTGATTGGATTAATTTGACACAGGGGAGACTATTAAATCTTGAAGGGCATGATTTGTTATTTGGTTGGCATGCATATTTATTGTATGACAAGAAGGTAGACAATGTGTTTAAAATGCATATTTTGAGGCATGCTTTGTTGCGAGTTTGGAAAAAGCATAGACAAAAGTTAAATTACAAGATACCTTTATGGGCAATACTCAAACACGCAATAGAGAATATAAATGTTGGATTTAAACATGATGTGATTACATATAAGGAAATTTTGAGTTTGGAGAGGAATGTATGGTGTTTGAAGTCATATAATCTTTTACGAGAAAAAAAGATTGTTCAAACTTGGTTTCAATATGGGCAATTACAAGCCAGGTGGAAAGAGGACCAGAAAATTGGTTTTTTAATGGATGATGAAAATTTGGTAAAGCAAATTAGAAATCAGGGACCAGCACATATCAAACGGATATATCTTGCATTGATAGAGATTGACTCAGAAACAGAAATTGTTAAGGATTGTATGATAAAATGGGCACAGAATATTCAGGAAGTTATCACAATGGACACTTGGGAAAAGATCTGGGTGAGAAATGTGAAATTTACGCAAGCTCAAAACTTAAGAGAGAACTTTTATAAAATGTTTTATAGGTGGCATTTAGATCCTAAAAAGTTAGCAAGTATGTATCCGAATTATCAGCCTAAATGTTGGAGATGTGGCGGTGAAGATGCAACGTACTTTCATATATGGTGGACTTGTAAAAAGATCAAAGCATTTTGGATTAAAATTTGGTGGAATATGCAGAAGATATTCAAGAAAAGGATAAAGTTTTGTCCACAATTGTTTTTACTGGGCATTATTACTGATACTACCGTGCTGGACATTAATCTGATGTTGAACTTAATTACGGCAGCGAGACTTTTAATAGGGCAATATTGGAAGAAGGAAGAACTGCCGACTATAGAGGAATGGACTTTAAAAGTTTCCAACCTGGCGGAAATGGCGAAGATTTCAGCATATTTGAAAGACCATTCGCAACAACGATATATTGTGGAGTGGAAGAAATGGATTGATTACATCCAGAATAAATACGGGACTAAAAAGTTTCATCTAGCATTTGAATAAGTATATTGCTTGTAGTCAACTTATAAGAGCTAAAGTGCGAGAGATTTAATAGTTTATTGTTATTAGTATATGGGAGTTTATGATTGTTTACTTTATTTTTATACCTTGTATCCAGCTCTGGGAAGTCGGGGAGGGGGGAGGGGGGAAGGGGAGGGTGAGAGGGTGGGATAGGGTTGGGAAGGGAGGGAAGGGTTGGGGGATGGGATATAATAAATAAAATGTATTGAAAAACTTTTCAATAAAAAAAAAAAAAAACTCAACCTTTGCCTGAAAACACATGCTTGATAAACATGCGCTTGCTCGCCCTTCCCCAAAAAACATGCCATTCGCTCACTGATCCTTCCTCTGAAAACAGGCCGCTCGCTCGCTATTCCTCCAAAAACAGGCCACTCGCTCTGTCTCTCCTCACTCCTCTTCTCAGTCTGCCCCTTTTATACCTTCTCTTCTCTCCACCCTCCTCCTCCTTTTCTCTTCTGGGTGCACCAGAATCTCCAATTATCATGTCGCCATGTGCACAGATCCTGGGGATTCTGCCAAGCCTTGAAGCTCCAGCTCATCTCCTCCAGGTCTGTGCAGCTCCGCTTTAACTGGTTCCCTCCCCCATTACAATTAGCTAGGGCTTGCGTACCACCAGCCAAATGCTAAAGTACCACTGGTGGTACGCATACCACAGCTCTATCCTAATAGAGCTGCAGGATGTTCAGATGGTGCTCCATTTTTTCCTCATGGATCTGGTGAGTCATATATCTGAGACCGTATTTTTCTCCCTGGAATCGGTAGATAACAAGGATTTTGGATCAAATTGCTCCTATGCAGTCTCTTATATGTTTTGATCCTGGTTATCTAAAGATCTCTGAGAGATAAAATGTCAGAAAAAGAATGGGGCCTTCTATGTTAAACACCAACCTTTTGAAACATCTCCTGGAAATACATATGGTCCCCACCTTAACTGCCTTTAAGAAATCTTTTAAAATTATTTTTCCCCCTCAAGACTTGGATTGGCAAGTTTTGGACAGGTTGGTCTTAGTTGTAGAGTGGGTGAATAATGTGAAAATGTGTTGTTCCTTCAGAAGGTTATTGTTTTTATAATTTTATTTGTAAAGCCACCCAGAATTGTTTGATAAATTTGATAAATAAATAAATTATGTTAAAGAAGATACAAGAGAAATCCTGCAATTACAGGAAAACAAATAAATTATATAAAATAAATTTTATAGCTATTTCCTTAGCTTTTATAATGATAATGTGTTCATAATTACACTTGCAAATATCCAGGACCATGAGCAAGGTTATATAGGTGATTACAAAGAATCTAGATGGCTACCTAACAGCTATTCTCAGGCAGTATGTTTTTTCAGACCATTCAGAAGATCCTACTGTACTTAACAACAGTGTTTTTACAGTTTTGAGTTGTGTTTCTTTTTCAACTCTTTATAGTGTTGCCAAACTTCAAGGTAACCCTGGAGTCCTCTCAAAACATATTTTGTATGTTGATGACAACGAGCTGATCATTTACATTACTGCCAAGTAGGCCTTCATTCATTGTTTTAATGTCAAATATTCTTTGTGTGTTTTCTTAGTACTGCTGCTTCCTTGTTTTTTGTGACTGACTCAGTCTAAACCAGAGAGTTACCTACTGTATATGTAAAATATTTAAGAAACTTTAGTATACATGTGTTGATTTAGAGAAAGTATATGAGAAGATATAAAGATTTGAATTATGGAAAGTGTTGTATAACTATTGAATTGGATATTCAGTGCATAGGACTGGTATGTGATGGAAGTAAATTGTCAGAACCCCTTCCTATTTCATTTCTATCTATCCCCTCTGACCCAAATCAAATCTCACCTCTCCCTGGGTTCTGCCATACTCCCAAAGGGAAGGGGGGATGTGCCCGCGGGTTTATTGCCTCTGTTTTCTCTATACACTACAATGTAACCTCTCGCTTTTGTTTATTACCTCTGTGTCTGCTACTTGCTACAGTGTAACAATTTGCTTCCTGCTTTATCTCTCTCTGAACTTTATCTCCCTAAACTGTCAGCTAGAACAAGGGAGGGAATAAGGAATGTATCCTCAGTGCCTGGTTTATTTCTACCCACTCAGAGGAAGGTGTGAAAAGCCTCTGACCATTGCTGCGTGAACTGGAGACGGGCCGATGTTATCTCTCCTTTTCCCCATGATGGACCTAACACCTGGGGATTGGCCGTCCCATACCAGCCAAGCAGACTATGGGGTGGAGTCTTACTTGGGGATGCCTTAATCTATTGTTCTGCATGAGAAATCTCAGATCCTGTCTATTATGCCTGCTATCAACTACTCTTAATAAAAGTTCCTGTTGGAAGAAATTCTTTCCAAGAGTTCTGCTTTCTTAAGATGTGGGATTGAAGTGGGTCCTGACATAAATCCTTATTCATGATTTACTTTCATCACATACCAATCTTATGCAATGCTACTAGGAGTATGGATATGAAAATTAATGTATCAAAAACCAAGGTATTGTATCTGATGGGGATCGCAGTGATCTATCATTGCTTATTCTTCAAAAAATCTGAATAAAATATATGAATTTGTGAACCATGGTAGGAAATTTATTAAAGATGGGGAAAAGCCTTTGAACTGTGGTGCTGGAGGTTATGCATCCCATGGACTGCAAAAATAGCAAAGAAGTCTTAGACCAAACCTCACCAAAAATATCAATTGAAGCCAAGATTTCTTAACAGAGGTTGACATACTTTGGTTATGTCATGAGAGCTGACTCACTTGAAAAGTCATGCTGGAAGTGCTCAGTGGAAAAAGGAGAAGGACTCGCTCTAGCTCTTGCTGGCTGCACATTACAAAAGATGACACTGAGACGACCATGGCAGATTTGAAGTACCTGACAGAGGGGCATGAAGAATGCTGATTCATAGGGTAACCAAGGGTTGGACATGATTGAACAGCTGACAATGATGGAAAAAACAGATGGCTGAATTTTAACATTTAAAAATGCTGATAATGTAGTAAGGGAATAGTGATGTTGTAGTCTTTTG
Organism: Daboia siamensis; assembly: GCA_024449315.1. Taxonomy (NCBI): domain Eukaryota; kingdom Metazoa; phylum Chordata; class Lepidosauria; order Squamata; family Viperidae; genus Daboia; species Daboia siamensis. Next base: position 671,488 of record JAKJMR010018371.1, on the reverse strand, counting down.
CGATGAATGGACATTGATTGACAGAAGTAGAGTGAAAAATGGATATGTCAGGAAAAACATAAGTAAGTTGAATGAAGTGGAAATGGAGTGTTTAAGGATTTGTGATCAAATAAGAAGAGATAGGGTCAAGAATGAACAAGAATTGAATGAACGTCAGCTGAATGGTCAGTACAAAAGAAGCATTTTGAGATAGTTTAGTCATGGTGAGGGAATGAGCAAGAATTAAATTTCAAACAAATGCATGGAAGAAAAGTGAAAGAATTAAGAGAAAGATGGTTGGATGCAGTGCATATAATCCTGAAAAAGACAGTGGTTCGGTTTAAAGAACAAAGGGCAAGAGTAGTTATAGAGCATAGAACACTATCAATAATGACTCAGAAACTGGCAGGACACCTAGAAACAAAGAATAATCTGTTCCCTTAAATTTTAAATAACCTTGAAGACAGCTGGGAACAAAGAAAGAGCTGGCTTAGCCATAAGATTAAAAAGTGTCTGAAAGAAAAATACCTGGACTGTTGACTAAATTTAAGAATTGTTCAGAGAAAAAGAAAAACTTTGGCTTTTGGCTAATCTTTTAAAGAATCTACAGGAAGTACTTAAGGTGGCTTAACATACTGAACTGCAATTTTGACTGATTGCAAATTAACCCCTGAACTAAAATATTAATGAAAGACTATTTGAAGTGGGGAGACAACATGGATATCATACACTTATCAACAAATGACAGACACCACCCTCAATATTCACTCCTGAATGATTTAGCCTGGAACATCAAAGACTCTCAGAAGCAATATTTCAAGGCAAGACAAATATTTTCCAAGAGGAAATGTACACAGTGTTACAACAGATACAAATGGCATAGATTTAAACCACAAGGAAATTCAGAACAACTTTGATGACATAAATAAGCATGTCTCTAACCTAAATCTTCAATAAAACACACCCAGAAAATGACAGTAAATGAACAAACAAATCATATAACAGAACACAAATTAGAAGAACATGATCATATCGATGAAGATACAAATGAAAAAAAATTATAAACCAACACAAACAGGAAAATATCTACAAGACTTTGATATAACAATAAAAATGGAGCGGACTATAGAATTCCCAGGAGAATCATTAGAGTTTAGGAGACAGAAAGTATATATCTTACTTCAGGGGTGTCAAACTCAATTTCATTGAGAGCCGCATCAGCATTGTGGTTACCCTTGAGGGGCTGGGTGGGTGGGGCCAGGGTGGGCATGGCCTACTGGGTGGGCGTGGCTGTATTTCAGCATAGATGACCACCACAAAATTGTACATTGGCTCCTGATGGCCTGGGCCAGAGCCAAGGCAGTGGGGGCCGTTCCCTCACTGTTTCCAGGATGGCTTTGCGGGCCACATGAAACCACGTCGTGGGCTGGATCTGGCCCCCGGGCCTTGTGTTTGACATGTCTGTCCTACTTATTCTATATTTTGTATTACCAACAATACTTGCAGAAACACAAGAACTGCCGGGTAAGCAGAATATCAACTTGGAAAGCTATTCTGCAAGAGAAGAAGGCTAGAGACAGATTCAAGAGATTTGACTTGCCCTATCAGATGGAGCATTACATGAGTAAACACTTTTTTGAATATGGTTAAAAGAATAAAGAACTTTGACCATAAAGGGGCCCTATAACAAGAGGGATAATAAATGTAAGTAACATAGTATGTTTTAAATATATGAAATGTAAAAATATTGGGATGATGTAACTTATAAATATAAGTGAAATATAAGCTGATCAGAAAGGATAGTATAAGATAGACAAGAAGCACAGTATTTTTATAATAGATGAATTATGAAAATATTGGGATGGTGTACCTAAATGGAAAATTTTGGATATCTAGAGATGACTAACATTGAGAAAATCATGACTGATAAGAATGGATTGAATAAAAGAGGAAATTAAGCTTAAACAAAAATCACGAAAATAGGATGCATGGAGAACTAATGAGATGATGGTTATAATAATATAAGCTGATAAAAATGTTATACATAGATGTTATTACTATCTGTATAAATATGAAATATGTCTATATTTAATCATTTATATATTGAAAATATTAAGAATTATATTTGTTTAAGGTTGAAGAAGGAGAATACAAATGGGAGAAGGGAAGATCAAAGAAATATATTATTATTTAGTATACTAATTATGGAATTATCAAATTTAATCATTATTGACTATTAATTATTATTGCCTTTCCCCACTGTGCTGGTACAGGCAGTTGTATTGTGAATATAATTCCTTGTTAAGACACTTATTGGTCTGTTTAAGCAAATTTAGTCACATTTAACGGCCCTTTCCAGACAGTGAACTCATAAAGCACCTGGTTCATCTGAAATACATTTATTTTGCATGTAGAAGATGTTACAGCAGAGAAGGTGTGGTCAGGTGAAACTGGCTGGAGCTTTAAGGTCAAAAGACAGTAACAGGATTACTGTCCGCATGGTTTGTGTTCAGATGTTACAATGGAAGATGGAACACAAGGGAGCAAGGAGAAGGAGGAAGTCCAACACAGAAAGGGTGGATCCTAGTGCAGCATCATGAGCAGGTTAGGAAATACATCACAAAGGGGAAGGTACTGGCAGACCCAATTAGCATATTGGTAATTTCCCAAGAACAGCCACATGGTGACAGCACACTCCCCGTCTGGTATTTTGTAATACCACTATATAAATCCCATAACGGTAGTTATGTAAATGCAAATACATGTTGTGGTTCGTTGTTGTCATAAAAAACCTAAGAAATATAGTAATAAATCTGAGAAATAGACAAAAAACTGAGAGATATAAAAATTAAACATGCATACATATAAATGTAAACTTGAGGGATATACAAAAAATAAACATGATATATGAGGCATTAAAAACCTGAGAGATATATGAGGTAAACATGCGTCCATATAGGACATAAAAACCTGAGATATATAGTAAACATGCATACATATTGCAATAATAAACTGCCATTTCAGGCTGAGGTTTTGCTTGTTGCGTTCAAGACCTGAAAGATATAAAAGAACATGCATATATATTGCAACAATAACAATTGCCTTGTCAGGCTTCAATAGTCTGGATCAGGTTGAAGGCATTTTTCTTCTTGAAGGCAGGATTCAACAGGGAAAGCAATGAGTTCAGTGTTCAAGGGTTAGAGGCAAGACAAGTTCTTTGACAGTCTTATGGAGGTTTTAGTGCCTTTCGATTCTTGAGCTCATTGGTCCTTAAACAGAACAAGGTCTCTAGCTTGGAGATTGGGTAAAGATGAAACGTTGGTGACTGGGGCATGACTTTGATGCTCCCCCCATGCTGCTCCCCGCCATAACTTGAAGCAGGGTTGGATACAGATGGTTGCTGTGGATTGCTTGGAAGTGGATCAGGATGCGTAGCTGTATCGTGTTTATCGTTATCGCATTCTGTGCACTTGTCAAAGGCTTTTCAATTTTTAGCAAAATGGCCATATGAAGCACAGCACCTGTAGCATATTCGTCCCCACCAGCTGAATTGCTCCATGTGGAAGGAGGTGGTACAGGATGTGAGTTGCCACCACCTGAATCACTCCATAGAGGAGGAGATGATACAGGAAGTGAGATGTCCATCTTTCTTGTAGACACAGATCCACGTGAGTTTCTGTGTTGAGCTGCTGTGTTATCGTACCTTGATGATGGTAATGGAACAGGCACACTGGATTCAGCGAAGTTGAAGCTGGGTTCATTGTTCGTCCAGGTGTGATGGCTTATAAACCTGCAAAAATATGAGAATAGGGGAAAGGAAAAGAGTAGGTCGAGTTCCTCTCTGGCAGTAAGGTTGAGATCACCAACAACAGCTTTGAAGATTGTTGTCCAGGATCTGAAGTCTTCTGGATGGTCATTAAACTTTGAGAGGCTAGAGTTGAGAAGCTCTTGGCAAAACATATATTTGGCATGATCAGAGCGTTCTGACCCTTCAGTCCGTGATGCCAAGGAAGCCTGTGGGACTCCTTGGTTGTGAAGGTTCTCTGGAGAAGAAGGATGAGGTGCACCAGGATGGAAAGAGGTTGCAAGAGCATTCAATTGTGGTGTATGCCCTGTGGTTTGTGCAGGCTGTGGAGTCAACCGTTGATCTTGGTTGGGAATTACATTGTCAGTGACAAGAGGTGATGCCGTTTGAAGTATTGGCGCACCTGTATTGTGGGGTTGACTAGGTGCAGGTGTCTGCAGGCTTGGGGTCTGGGTGCTGTTTGAAGGAAGCACAGTTAATGCACCTGTGTTGTTTTGGAGGAGGGGTGTAGGCTCTGTCAGGCGCGGAGCTTCTGTGCTGTTTGGAGGGAGCATAGCTGACGCACCTGTGTTGTTTAGAAGAAGAGGTGTAGGCCCTTGCAGCTCGGGACTTCTGTGCTGTTTGTGGGAAGCACAGCTGACGCACTTGTGTTGTTTTGGAGAAGAGGTGTAGGCCCTGGCAGGCACGGAACTTCTGCAGTGTTTGTGGGAAGCACAGCTGACGCACCTGTGTTGTGTTGGAGGGGTGCAGGCCCTTGTTCTGGGGTCTCTGCGAAGTTTGTAGGCATTGTGGAAGATGGCTCTGCGTCATTACAAACATTATGCTTTAGCACGTATTGACTGGTACGTTCCATCGGATCTTCCACTTCTGTTGGAATGGAACTATCTACATCGATGCTTTCCTTTGCTGTCTGTTCATAGACCTTCAGCTTTGCTAAAGCAGCCGCTCGTTCCTTTTCTATTTGTAGAATTTTCATTTGGGCTTCCATGTCTGCTTGCTGGGCTTTGGTTTTAGCTTCCATCTCAGCTTGCTGGGCTTTGTTCTTAGCTTCCATCTCAGCTTGCTGGGCTTTGGTTTTAGCTTCCATCTCAGCTTCCCTTTTGGTAAAGGAGTGAAGCACGTCCTTCTCTTCTGCAAGCGCGTGGGCCTCTAATAGCTTGTCATGTATTGTTGAAGCCCTGGAGCGAGAGGATCTAGCCGAGCGTCCTGTGTGTCTACTTGATGTGGATCTATGAGATCTGGTCTCTTGCAGGTCAACAATATGGTCTACTGTGTGTGTACTTGATGTCGACCTATGAGATCTGGTCTCTTGCAGGTCATCAATACGGTCTACTGTGTGTCTGCTTGATGTGAACCTATGAGATCTGGTCTCTTGCAGGTCAGCAATACAGTTTTTTGCCTTATTCTTGGCCTCTTGCACCATGAGATCTCTTTGCTGGTTCAGATCCTCAATTTTAATTAAGTCTGTTGAGGAATCATCTACATTAGAGTCATTCAAAAAACCTATGTATTTTGTAGACAGCCGCTGGTAACATTCATAAGCTGAAGATAAGCGAGCTATAGAGTCTCTTAATACAGCAGGATTACCATCAACATTGAGCAAATTTTTTATGGTGTGTGAGGTTCTGTCCCATAGCTCTGACAGATTACTGGAAAATTCATCTTTCTTTGCCTCATAAATTTCTATGAGTTTCTGGGTTGGTTTTATTGTACGCTTGGGTCTTCCAACTACTTGATGCAATTTGGGATTATCTGGCTGAACCGGCTCTTCGAAGTCAATAAGACACTCCGCCATGGCTAGGACAGATATAGAAAATTTCCTAGATATTTTGATTAATTTTTTTTTGAACTTCGCTCTTTGACCACTGGGGAGCACTTTGACCACTTCGCTCTTTGACCACTGGTCAGAGACTTCAGGGAAGTTTGCCTGTTGGCCACTTGGGGCACCTTCTGCGTGGTTAGGGACTTCAGGAAAATTTGCCCTTTGACCACTAGAGGGCACTCTACACGTGCCTGAGGACAAGCCTTTTACTTGCTGAGCAGCCACTGGAATGCTGCTTGTTTAGGTGAGTACTTCAATGAACTTCACCTCTTGACCACTAGAGGTCGCTGTTTGGATGCAAGCCTGGTAACTTCCCTAGCTTAAGTGGAAACATAAAGTGAAGCAACTGTTCTTCCTTATGACAAGTTGTGAGCTGGTTTGAAACCCTTGGAGGAACTCTCTCTCCTTGTTAAGAGCTAACCGTAGGCTGTAACTTGTCACTGATGGAGGTTAATTGCTCCCTTGTTCCTTTGTTTAAGCTAGTGGGCTGAGTAGGATTGCTTTGGAGAAAAAAAATTGCTAACTGGCAAACTTTTTTGTTGGAGCTCAACTTTAAAAACAATGGCTACTAGCACAGGATGATCTCTGTAGAAATGCTTGCATGGCTAGTCATAGATTTCATTTGCAACTGGCAAAATTTTTGTTTGAGCAAAATTCAACTCTAAAGACAAGGGCTATCAATGAATGCCTTTCTCTCTGTATAGTAACATCCAAGCTTACAAGCTGAAGCACAGCTCGCATTCCTAAGGTGGGGTGAACCACCAAGAGCTGGTTACCAGGACAACAAATTGTTTTATTGTCTATCCTTATGGCTGCTTAATAGCTTAACCAGAGAGGAAGAGTTCGTTTTCAAAGGCAAATCTCTGAAACTTCTAGAGAAAAACTATTGAAAGGCAGGCAGGAAATTTCTTAAACTTCCTTTGGTTTCACAAACTTGAAGGTTGCAAACAAATAGTCATTCTAAATTGCAGGCAAGAACTGGCAGAGAGGCAATGAGATGTTTACTAGCCTTTTCAAACAAAGGTTCACAGAATGTTATCTCCAATCCTTTATTACCTCTGCCTTGCTCAAAAACAACATGCACATGAAGGATGCAGAGAGAAGGAATTCAGATTGCATTTCCTGACTGTTTAAACTTGATTGTAGAAACGTTACAGACTTTAAATTGCAGATTTTAGAAATTAAAACACATTTCTAACTGGACTTTAAACTTGATTGAGGTAACACATGCAGTCAGTAGGAATTAATTGCTATCCTTGACTTCTTCCTTGTAGACAACACACACAATGTAGCCAGAAAATTTGATCACTGATATTTCACTTAATCTTTTGCAGAATAACATGCATACACGAAGGATTGCAGGCAGTAAAAATTAATAACTGTCTTTTGACTGTGCTGGTACAGGCAGTTGTATTGCGAATATAATTCCTTGTTAAGACACTTATTGGTCTGTTTAAGCAAATTTAGTCACATTTAACGGCCCTTTCCAGACAGTGAACTCATAAAGCACCTGGTTCATCTGAAATACCTTTATTTTGCATGTAGAAGATGTTACAGCAGAGAAGGTGTGGTCAGGTGAAACTGGCCGGAGCTTTAAGGTCAAAAGACAGTAACAGGATTACTGTCCGTATGGTTTGTGTTCAGATGTTACAATGGAGGATGGAACACAAGGGAGCAAGGAGAAGGAGGAAGTCCAACCCAGAAGGGGTGGATCCTAGTGCAGCATCATGAGCAGGATAGGAAATACATCACAAAGGGGAAGGTACTGGCAGACCCAATTAGCATATTGGTAACTTCCCAAGAACAGCCACGTGGTGGCAGCCACCTCAAATATATAAACCAAGACAACACGCTGTACACCAGGCACTGGAGTTTGCTATTGTTAAAAACCAATAATTAATTAATTTATATATATATAAAAGTGCAGAGAAGAGCAACAAAGATGATTAGGGAACTGGAGGCTAAAACGTATGAAGAACGGTTACAGGAACTGGGCATGGCTAGTCTAGTGAAGAGAAGAGAAGGACCAGGGGAGACATGATAGCAGTGTTCCAATATTTGAGGGGCTGTCACAGAGAGGAGGGGATCAACCTATTTTCCAAAGCAGCTGAAGGCCAGATAAGGAATGACAAATGGAAACTGATCAAAGAGAGATTCAACTTAGAAATAAGGAGAAATTTTCTGACAGTGAGAACAATCAACCAATGGAACAGGCTGCCTTCAGAAGTTGTGGGAGCTTCATCACTGGAAGCTTTGAAGAAGAGACTGGACAGCCATCTGTCAGAAATGGTGTAGGGTCTCCTGCTTGGGTGGGGGATTGGACTAGATAACCTACAAGGTCCCTTCCAACTCTGTTATTCTATTCTCCCCTCTAATGTTATTGTTTAAATAATCCCTAAAGGCAAAACCCAAGAATAATTTGTAAGCAAAATTCCTAATTTTTTTCCAATTGAAAAATGGAAAGACACTTAGGGAAAATATGATTCCCCCCAATGATTAAAAACTAAGAAAAATTGGTGGGCTTCAGGTTTGACAACTCCGATTATTAACATACAGTATTACTTTGGGTTTTGTGAGTTCTGGGACAGATTTATCGCTTGATCTGTCTTTAACACAGGGGACAGATCTGGCTCAAACGCCTGCCTGACTGATTTACTGTGATCAATAACTGTATATAGTACACTCCATCTATGTGGAAAATTGTTACATTAGTTAGAGCATGATAAAATTCAATCTGAGTAGGAAATGGGGTTTGCTCCCCATGTGGCATTTATAGATCAAATCAGTTTGGGGAAAGGCTATTTTGGAAATTATAACTTCATGTTTCTGCCTTAGGTGATGATGGTGATGTTGTACTATGCAAACCTTCTCTAAATAATGCTTCGATTTATTTATTTATTTTTGGGACTTATATGTCGCCCTATCTCCCGAAGGACTCAGGGCGGCTAACAACAATAAAATACAGCGATACAAAAGTTAAAAAGAATTAAATTAACAGCCCCCCAAAATTAAAATTAATAAATTAAAAATTTAAAAACCCTGTCGTCAGTCCAGGTCAGCCTGATGAAAAAGGAATGTTTTAAGGCCATGGCGAAAGGACCAGAGATCTGGGGCCATCCGAAGCTCAAGGGGAAGTTGGTTCCACAGGGCTGGCGCTCCCACAGAGAAGGCCCTCCCCCTGGGGGTCGCCAGCCAACATTGTCTAGCTGATGGCACCCTGAGGAGGCCCTCTCTGTGTGAGCGCACTGGGCAATGGGAAGTCATTCACAGCAGCAGACGGTCCTGCAAATATCCCGGGCCTAGGCCATGTAGGGCTTTAAATATAAGTACCAGCACCTTAAATCTCACCTGGCAGATGACTGGTAACCAATGCAGCTCACGCAGGAGGGGTGTAATATGGGAGTATCGGGATGCTCCCATCACTACCTGCACGGCCGCATTCTGCACCAGCTGGAGCCTCTGGGTGGTCTTCAAGGGCAGCCCCATGTAGAGAGCATTGCAGTAATCGGGAGGTAACGAGTGCATGAGTGACCGTACGTAGGGCATCTCGGTCCAGAGAGGGGCGCAACTGGCACACCAGGCGAACCTGGGCAAATGCCCCCCTGGCCACGACTCCTATATGATCTTCAAAACTGAGTTGTGAATCCAGGAGGACGCCTAAATTGCATGCCCTATCAATGGGAGGTAACACCTCTCCTCCCATAACCAAAGATGGAACCTCTTGGACAAGTTGAGATGCCGGTACGTAAAGCCACTCATCCTTGGCCGGGTTGAGCTGGAGCCTGTTTTTCCCCATCCAAATCTGTACCGCTTCCAGACAACAGGACATCACGTTGAGGGCATCCCTGGATTGTTTCGGGATGGAGATGAAAAGCTGGGTATCATCAGCATATTGATGATACCTCACCCCGAAACCACAGATGATCTCACCCAGTGGCTTCATATAGATGTTGAACAGGAGAGGCGAGAGTACCGACCCCTGAGGCACCGCACAACTAAGGGGCCTAGGGGTTGATTTCTGCCCTCCTGCCAACACCGTCTGCGAACGGCCTGAGAGGTAGGAGGAGAACCACCATAAAACGGTGCCTCCCACTCCCAACCCCTCAAGACGTCACAGCAAGATACCATGGTCGATGGTATCAAAAGCCGCTGAGAGGTCTAATAGGACCAGGACAGAGGAGTAACCCCTGTCTCGGACCCGCCAGAGATCATCCACCAGCATGACCAATGCCGTCTCCGTGCTGTACCCGGGCCTGAAACCTGATTGGTACGGATCCAGATAATCAGTTTCCTCCAGGACCAAAGGGAGCTGCCGTGCCACCACGCTCTCAACAACCTTTGCAAGAAAGCGAAGGTTGGAGACAGGACAAAAATCGTTTAAAATAGCTGGATCCAGGGCAGGTTTCTGGAGGAGGGGCCTTACCCCTGCCTCTTTCAAGGCGGCAGGGAAGCACCCCTCACTCAAGGAAGCATTAATAACTGCCAAGAGCCAGCCTCGTGTAACCTCCCGAGCCGCAAAAACCAGCCAGGAGGGACACGGGTCCAATAAACACATGGCGGCACTTAATTTCCCCATGATTCTGTCCACTTCATCCGGAGTCACAGGGTCAAACTCTTCCCAAATAATATCAGCCAAACCCATCGCTTCCCCCTTGTCAGATACTGCCCAGTCGGAGTCCAGATCAGCCCGAATCTGAGCGATTTTATCTACCAGATACTAAATTCCTCGGCTTCGATAATTAAGCTTTAAATCTGTTCTTTTCAACAGTGCAGTAATAAGTTCCTCCATATGTTTTCTAGTTTTAAAGCCTGAAATAGATTTCAATCACAAAGCCCGAGTTTTTAGAATCACGTACTCTGTTCATAATTCTGTATATATACCTCAAACTTCCAATATGATTTCAATTATTGCCCAATTCCTAAATCATAACATCAGAATAAATGCTTTTTTCGTTTTTACAGGGTATGTATTAAGAGGAAGGGCAAGATATAGATCAGATGCTATAAAACAATACATTTTTAAAAATTGCAACATGTATGTTTTCCAGAAATCTTGAATGCAGCTTTTACTCGGGCTGTATTTCCTTGGAATTGTGGGAATTGCTATGCAAAACATATTTATGGCTGGTGAAGATAGTTGTTTTCATGAAATCCTTGTTCAGTTTTTTATCTAGCACAAGACAATATAACACTGCCTAAAGTCTACGACACTTTCTCTGAATGGGTGTATCTTCATAGGGTTAGCAGGAAAAGTTAAAGCTCAGGATGAGATATATACTACAAAATGCCAGAGAGTGGGGGGGGGGGAACCATTTCTGTCAGCCAATGATTAATTGGTAAAAAAGCTTTAAAAAACCAGATAACCAATATCCATTAACTCTTCAGCCAAAATTCTGACCTATGTCATCTTAAACCTGAAATGAAAGTATATTTACAGTACAGGTTTTGGTTATTGGAAATCCTAACAACTGATCTGGACATTTAAGGTTTGAATTTCAGAGTAAACTTAATTAAAATGGAGTATATTGCAAGGGTAAAATGACAGAACTTGTTATGCGAGCTTTTTAGCCACAAGAACTATAGGAATGGATTTTAAACACTAGAAATCTGAGCAGCAGCTTCCCAGTTCTTTTCAGGCCATCAACAGAGATTTCTCTAGAATTTCTGTAGGTTTTCCTTCCTTATCATTTGATAAGTTCAGAGTTTGAAGTCTTCTTAGTTTTGAAGTCCTATAGCAACCTGAAACTTAATTGCATTGATAAAATACCACATATGGGAGTATATACTCTGGTAATCAGTAAAGATCAGTAAAATAAATCTGGCTAGCTGTCAATTAATTTGCATACAAGGAAATGCTATCAATCTTCAAAGCTGATAAATTACTGCTTGTTTCTTTGAAAACAACTTTCAGTGGGCACTAGCTTTTCCTCTGAAGTTCAGACCTACATGCTCCTTTTGAGTATTTATTGTAAATTCTTAGAGGGAAGGCAGTTGTCATCAAAGCAAAAAGCAAAATGATCAAAGTTCTCTGCCTCTGAATAATATCCATCAGCATGCCAGTAAAGTGATCCTCTGTTCTGTGTCCACTTTGAGCTCACTCTTTCCCAATCTCAGTGAAGGTCAGAAAGGGGAGGTAAATGCTCCCAAATCCTGGCTGGTTCCTGGAATGGAGGGGAAAGGTGCTGCTGGTGCTGATGCAGTCTGTTGCAAGCCAAGCCTTAACTCTCTCTTCATGCAGACTCCAGATGTGGTAGCCTGTTTGGGGGGTGGGAATGCCAATGAAAGAGTCTAAATGGATGGTATTCTCTGGGGTCTGCTGATTGAGGACTTGGGAATGTTCAGATTTTTCAAAAAGAAAGTAAAACCTACAGACATCCATGAATCTCACTGAGTGAGCTTTTCTCATTTGTCACTGACTCTCATCTCATTCCAACTCATTGTGGAAATAAATAGGAGAAAAAAAATCTGTGTGTTGCCTTGTGTTCTTTGGAGCAAGAAGTTTCAACTTTAATAAAATAAGTATGTTGTACCAAGTGTCTTCAGGGCAGAAGTGGCACTGCAAAAGCCATTTGTCTGCTTTGCTTTGGTGTGGTCCAGTCTTAGGGAAAACTCCACTAAACCCATTGAAATACTCCCCGTTTCCAGGAACAAGCACATATCTGGGAAAGAAGCATGGACAATCCATTCTCTCCATTGGGAAGAGGGTCTCCTGGGAAAAAATGCTGTATCCTGGTGAAACACCCTCTGGCTAAAAGAGAAGCAGGGCTTCAGAGGCTGCCATCTCAGGTCTGCTAATAAATATGTGCCAAATATCTGACTGATAATTACCTTATCAATCAGGTATAATTATAACATTTGACATTCCCAATAAGGGACTCATATCCTGAGGTTGCAGGCTATCACTAGCTAAAGAGAGAATTTCTTTCTGAGTTAGGTGATGAGATTTTTTGGCATAGGTATCTGCATGATGGGGAGCAAGCATCATGACATTAAGATGTAATAACATCAGGTACAATACAAAAAAAGGCATGGTTTGCAGTGTGACATCATAATGCATATTTAGGCTTTTGCCATCATTGTGGTTAGCGGTTTTTTTCTTTCCTTTTTAAAAAATCTTGTAGCTCTTTTTATTTTATCATAAGATTAAAAAAGTAAACGAAAAAGAAATTGCTAAATATTTAATATTGCATATATATACATACAATATACACACATACTATGTGTGTGTGTGTGTGTGTATGTACTGTGCAAAAGTGTTTGGCAGTTGTGAAAAAATGCTGTAAACTAAGAATGCTTTCAAAAATATATATGTTAATTGTTTATTTTTATCAATTTACAAAATGCAAAGTGAGGGAACAGAAGAAAAATCTAAATCAAATCAATAATTTGGGTGATTACCCTTTGGCTTCAAACCAGTATCCTTACACTTGCACACTTGCACAAAGTCAGGAATTTTAAAAAAATTAGAGTCAGGTATATAATTAACCAATTATATTAAGCAGGTGCTAATGAGCATCAGTTTCATATGTAGGTTGAAACACAGTCATTAACTGAAACAGAAACAGCTGTGTAGGAGGCTTAAAACTGAGTGAGGAACAGCCAAACTCTGCTACTAAGGTGAGGTTGTGGAAGACAGTTTCATGTCACAGGTCCAGTGGTGGGATTCAGCTGGTTTGCACCACTTCAGCAGAACCAGTAGTTAATTTTTTTGTTGCCCAGGCCCAGAATGGATTTCTGGAAGCAGCAATCAAACAGAGAACCGGTTTCACATATTTGAATCCCACTACTGCACAGGTCATGGAAAAACTGAGCAGAGGAACAAGACAAAAGGTAGTTATACTGCACCAGCAAGGTCTCTCCCAGGCAAAGATTGACTGAGGTTTCAAGATGTGCTGTTCAAGCTTTGAAGAAGCACAAAGAAACCGGCAATGTTTAGGACTATAAATGCAGTGGTCGGCCAAGGAAAATAATGCAGCAGATAAAAGAACATGCTTATTTCCCTTCAACATTGGAAGATGTCTAGCAGTGCCATCAGCACAGAACTGGCAGAAATCAGTGGAATCCAGATACACACATCTATTTCTGGTCGGAGAAGTCTGGCCAGAGAATTGCAGCCAAAAAGCCATACCTCCAATGTGGAAACAAGGCTAAGTGACTTGGCTATGCATGTAAACATGGGAACTTGAGTGCAGAAAATGGCATCAGGTGTTCTGGACTGATGAGACAAAATTTGAAAAATTTGTCTGTAGCAGGAGACAGCTTGTTTGCTGAAGGGTTAGAGACTCATACAGTAATGAGTGTCTGCAGGCAATAGTGAAGCATAGTGGAGATTCCTTGCACGTTTGGGGCTGCATTTCTGCAAATGAAGTTGGAGATTTGGTAAGGATCAATGATGTTCTCATCAGGGAGGTATGTGATTGGCCCCAGATTTATTCTGCAGCAAGACAACAGCCTCAAGCATGCAGCAAATGTCACAAAAAACTGTTTTCAGCATAAGGAAGAACAAGAAGTCCTGGAAGTGATGGTTTGGCCCCCAATGAGCCCTGATCTCAACATCATCAAGTCTGTTTGAGATTATATGAAGAGATGGAAGGATTTAAGACAGCCTACACTCACAGAAGATCTGTGGTTAGTTCTCCAAATTATTTGAAACAAACTTGAAGGAACCTGGTAAGGTGCGCAAGCGTACTTAGAAGAATTGATGCTGTTTTGAAGGCAAAGGGTGGTCACACAAAATATTGATTAGATTTGGATTTCTCTTCTGTTCATTTACTTTCCACTTTGATAATTGATAAAATTAAATTATTAACACTTCTGAAAATATTCTTAATTTACAGTACTATTGCACAACTGCCTAAAACTTTTGCACAGTACTGTATATACATATAAACACACATATACCTATAAATTTATTTCCTGGTGCTCTCAAGTCAATATGAACTCCTGGTGACTGCTTAGATGCATTTCTAAGTGAGATTTTGGAAGAGGCTTGCCCTTGCCCTCTTCCCATATTGAATGAAAGAAGGACTGGACCAAAGCCAACTAGCTATCTTTATGTCTAAGTGAGAGTAGAACTGTTGGTCTCCCTGTTTTTAGCCTGATGGTGCTTTAACCACCAAACCAAATTTGCTCTCTTATATAGACTCTTTGTGAGTCAAGGATTCAGTTTGGAGCTGTTGCTGAAGAAGCTTTTCTGTAAAGCAATAGAATTTCCTTTTGCTTCCGGGTGGCAAGGCGCCGCCAAAGACAGCTGTTTTAGGGCTGTCCGCTCTGCGGCTTTGTAGAACCACCGAAAACAGTGCCGATCAGCTGTTTCGGCGGTTCGGAAGCCCCCTCCTCGGGAGAAGAGGAGGGGGTGAGTATCCAGGTAGGGGTAGAGCTCTCCGGGGCCGCCAGAGCTTAAAGTTCTGGCGGCTGAAGGATCGAGCCCCCCCGAAGCCTGGATTCCTCCGGGCTGCACAGCGTTTCTGCTCCGTGCTTTTAGGAGCAGAACAAGGCATTCGCAACCATCCCTGCCTACAGGAAAGGACTTTGGAAAACAAGAAAGCAGGCAGAGCGATGCAGGAGAATAAGGTGAAAGTGGATTTTTGATCTTTGGCTCAATCCACATTGAAGACTCTGAAAGTGAAAGTGCGTAGTAAGTAACAGTGGGGGAAAAATGGCGGCTAAATCTTCCAAACTTATTAGAAGTGCGGGGGCTTCCCCCCTGCAGCAGTCTTCATTGCAAGCCTTAATGCCCCCTGCACCTGCACCTTCGCCTGTTTTAACAGTTAAAGTTTTGCAAGATGCTTTGGAAAAGCATTCACAGCAAATAGCTGAGATTATAGATGAAAAGCTGGATGAAAAGTTGGAGGAGAAGTTTACAGGAATAAGGGCGGACATTTTACTTGCTTTTCAAGGCTTGGCGACATGTATTGAAAGTTTGGACGAAAGAATGGAAGATCTCAGCCAAAATAATAGTAAATTAGAGGCAAAGATATTAGAGACTGAGAATGTGGTGGATAAAATTGATAATGATTTGACATTGGTGCAGTATCATGAAATGGAGTTTGCTGTAAGAGTTAGAGGTTTCAAAGAGAATCCTAAAGAAGATTTGAAGAAAATAGTTTCTGAGGCTTTGGAAGAGGTGTTGGGACGGCCAGCTGAAGGAATTGCTGAAGATATAGATAAAATCTTCCGTGTCAATTCCTGGATTGCAAGACAAAGGAAACTACCTAGAGATGTGGTTGTTTATTTTACAAAGAGAGCAACCAGGAATGAAATTATTCAAGTTTCTTACAATACTAAGCTTGTAATTGCAGAGCAAGAAGTTCTGGTTTTAAAAGAGATCCCTCCAAGAATTTTAAGGAGAAGAAAGGAATTTGCATTTCTGGCACAGGAGCTTAAGCAACGTGATATCAAGTTTAGATGGGAGATCCCAGTGGGGTGGTAATGTATGAAGGCGTGAGACACCGTTTTGTTACAGTGATGCAGGCACGTGATTTTTACAGTAATGTCTTAAAAGCAATCCCCATACCACTCTTGGAATCAACAAAGAAGAATGGAGAGGGAAAGCCTCAAGGTGCTGAAGGAATAACACAGACAGATGAGAAAGCAACAGGAGTGGATCAAATTTCAGCAGTATCGGAAGAAGCAAGAGACCAGAGGATTACGCGTGCTGCTTCGAGACGAATGAGACGTGAGCAAGAACAGGATCAGCAGAATGTTGTGGAACCTCCAAAGTCTACCTATAGCGAAGCTGTGGGAGGGGCGCGGCCTAAAAATGTGAAGGGGATCCTGGAAGACGCGCTCCAAAAGCTTCGGGTCGCTAAAGATGACGACTAAGTTTTTAACTTGGAATGTCAATGGATTAAACTCACCACAGAAGAGAAAGAAAATCGTTCAATATTTAAAACAATTTAAGACTGATGTTATTTGCTTACAAGAAACACATACTAGTGTTATGGACCAAAAGTACTTACTAAATTCAAGATTAGGCACACAATTTATTGCTTCTGCAACAAATAAGAAAAATGGAGTGGTTATTTATGTCAAGAACACAATTACAGCGGAGTTAATTGAAGCAGATCAACAAGGAAGATATGTTATAGTAGACTTGTTAATAGAAGGCAAAAAAAAAACGCTTTTGGTTGGATTATATGCTCCTAATCAACAACAAGCTGACTTTTATAGTTTATTACACAGCAAGATTACTCAATTGGATTATAAATCTTTTATTTTTATGGGAGACTGGAATGGTGTTTTGAATGTACAAATGGATAAGAGTGGATCTTTTAGAAGTACCCCAAGTCATGCTACATTGCCTAAGTCTTTTTTTGAGATGATGGATGATTTGGAACTACGTGATGTTTGGAGGGAAAGGAATTCACAAGAAAAGGATTATACTTTTTTTTCTGATAGATATCAATCTTTTTCTAGGATTGATTTTATATTAGTGACTAATGATCTTTTTTCTAGGACTAAGAAGATAAAGATTTGTTCAAGAACTATGTCTGATCATAGTCCAGTTTGGTTAGAGATTGAAAAAGACATTAGAGACAGGCGTTCCTGGCATTTAAATGAGAATCTGTTTAGAAATCAGGAAAATGTGGAAGAATGTAAAAAACAGATGAAGGGTTTTTTTGAAACTAATATGCATAAGGATACCTCTATGGAAATGGTATGGGATGCTAGTAAGGCGTATATGAGAGGTGTGTTGATATATCTGAATAATAAATACAGACGTAATTTGGAATTTAGGAGGAAGGAATTAGAGAAAGAGATTAGGGAAAAAGAAAAGGCTTTACTTTTGAACCCATTGGATGTGAAGATTAAAGAGGTTATTAATTTATTTAGGGGACAATTTGACAAGTTAATGGCTGATCAGGTGGCAACTAATCTACGGTTTGCTAGGCATAATACTTTTTGTAATGCCAATAAACCAGGTAGATGGTTAGCCTATATGCTAAGGAAGAAGCAAAGGGCTTCTAATATAGATAAAATAGAATATAAGGGTAAGGTTGTGTATCAGCAGAATCTTATTAAGGAAACCTTTGTTGATTTTTATTCTAAATTATATGCTAGAGATAAGATTAATGAAACAGACATTGATGTATATTTGAGGGACGTTAGCATCCCGGTTCTTATGCAAGAACAAAAAGAAGAGATGAATCAACTGATAACTGAGGAAGAAATATTTCTGGCAATCAAACAGT
Source organism: Daboia siamensis (assembly GCA_024449315.1). Classification (NCBI taxonomy): domain Eukaryota; kingdom Metazoa; phylum Chordata; class Lepidosauria; order Squamata; family Viperidae; genus Daboia; species Daboia siamensis. The sequence continues at coordinate 653,688 of JAKJMR010018371.1, read as the reverse complement.
TAAAAGTGGGTAAAGCGCCAGGTACGGATGGTTTGACTGCTGTGTATTATAAAAATTTACAGTTTGAGATGATAAAGCCACTAAAGGAATTGTTTCAGACAATTCAAAAGGGGGGAGGAGTGCCTCCGTCTTGGAAAACTGCTTTTATTTCTTTGATTCCGAAGGAAGATCAGGATGTTACTCAAGCAAGAAATTATAGGCCAATATCACTTTTGAATATGGATTACAAGATATTTGCTAAGGTTTTAGCTAATAGACTGATGAGGGTATTGCAACAGGTAATTCATGGTGATCAAACTGGGTTTATAAGTGGTAGACAAATGAAACATAATGTGAGGCATATAGTTGATTTGTTGGAATTTTTGGAAAGGAATAACCAGATCCCTGCAGCATTGATCTTTTTGGATGCTGAAAAAGCCTTTGATCAATTGGATTGGAAATTTTTGATGAAAGTATTAGATAAAATGAATTTTGGGGATGAATTTTTACAACCAATCAGGGCATTATATCAAAAGCAAACAGCCCGAATAATTGTGAATAATAGTCTGACTGAAATGTGTAATATTGAAAAGGGTACGAGGCAGGTGTGCCCGCTATCACCTTTATTATTTGTTCTAACATTGGAGATATTATTGATTAAAATACGGAATTCGGAAACAATTAAGGGAATTCAAATAAGAGATCAGGATTATAGATTGAGGGCGTTTGCAGACGATCTGGTTATTACGGTGACACAGCCAGAAAATTCTGTTATGGAACTGATGGAGTTAATATTGCAATATGGGAAAGTTTCTGGATTTAAGGTTAATATACAAAAAACTAAAATGTTATCTAAAAATATGACAGTATTACAAAAGGTAGCTTTAGAAAGGTTAACTGGATTTGAAATTGTTGAAAGGGTTAAATATTTGGGGGTATACTTGACACCCTCCAACGTAAAATTATACAAAAATAACTATGAAAAGCTATGGAACAAAGTGCAAAAAGAATTGGATAGTTGGAAAAAATTACAATTGCCATTATTGGGAAGAATTGCAGCAGTGAAAATGAATGTTTTGCCAAAATTTCTATTTTTGTTCCAAATGATACCCATTCTTAAAAAGGATTCAAACTTGGAGGAATGGCAGAAGGGTATTAATAAATTTGTTTGGGCAGAGAAAAGGCCAAGGGTTAAATTCAAAATTATGCAGGATATGCGTGAAAGAGGTGGTCTAAAAATGCCCAATCTTAAATTATATTATGAAGCTGCTGCATTATCAGCGATAAGTGATTGGATTAATTTAACACAAGGGAGATTATTAAATCTTGAAGGTCATGATTTGCTATTTGGTTGGCATGCATATTTATTGTATGACAAGAAGGTAGATAATGTGTTTAAGATGCATATTTTAAGACATGCTTTGTTGCGAGTTTGGAAAAAGCATAGACATAAGTTAAACTACAAGATACCCTTATGGGCAATACCGAAACACGCAATAGAGAACATAAATGTTGGATTCAAACATGATGTGACTACATATAAGGAAATCTTGAGTTTGGAGAGGAATGTATGGTGTTTGAAGCCATATAATTTTTTACGAGGAAAAAAGATTGTTCAAACCTGGTTTCAGTATGGGCAACTACAACCCTGAAAATCAGAAAATTGGTTTTTTAATGAATGATGAAAACTTGGTAAAGCAAATTAGAAATCAGGGCCCAGCACATATCAAACGGATATATCTTGCATTGATAGAAATTGATTCAGAAACAGAAATTGTTAAAGACTGTATGATAAAATGGGCGCAGAATATTCAGGAAGTTATTACAATGGACACTTGGGAAAAGATCTGGGTGAGAAATGTAAAATTTACACAAGCTCAAAATTTAAGAGAGAACTTTTATAAAATGTTTTATAGGTGGCATTTAGATCCTAAAAAGTTAGCAAGTATGTATCCGAATTATCAGCCTAAATGTTAGAGATGTGGTGGCGAAGATGCAACGCATTTTCATATATGGTGGACTTGTAAAAAGGTTAAAGCATTTTGGATTAAAATCTGGTGGAATATGCAGAAGATATTCAAGAAAAGGATAAAGTTTTGTCCGCAATTGTTTTTACTGGGCATTATTACTGATACTACTGTTGTGGACATTAAGCTGATGCTGAACTTGATTACGGCAGCGAGACTTTTAATAGGGCAATACTGGAAGAAGGAAGAACTGCCGACTATAGAAGAGTGGACTTTAAAGGTTTTTAACCTGGCAGAAATGGCGAAGATTTCAGCGTATTTGAAAGACCATTCGCAACAACGATATAGTGCGGAGTGGAAAAAATGGATTCATTATATTCAGAATAAATATGGGACTAAAAAGTTTCATTTAGCATTTGAATAAGTATTATATTGCTTGTAGTCATTTTATAAGAGCTAAACTGCGGTAGACTTAATAGTTTATTGTTATTAGCATATGGTAGTTTATGATTGTTTTTTTACTTTTATACCTTGTATTCAGCTCTGGGAAGTCGGGGAGGGGGGAGGGGGGAAAGGGAGGGTGAGAGGGTGGGATTGGGTTGGGAAGGGAGGGAGGGGGTGGGGGTTGGGATGTTAAAGATAAAATGTATTGAAAAAGTTTTCAATAAAAAAAAAATTCCTTTTATTTTTGTTTTTGTTGTAGGGATAATGATGTTATTCAACACTGGGAAGGGGTATAATTGGGTCAGATACTATTGTACTGTTGTAAAATATCATAAAACCTATGCCAGGATAAAGTTATTATTTTCTGATTAGAGGAGGACATTGTACTTTAAAGCAGATACATTATACATTTCCAATCATTGTGGTTAGGAACAGTGACTTTTGTCTATACAGCAGAGGACGTCCATTCCAAAGATGTATGAAGGATACAAAAGAACCAAGGAAAACTGTAGTGTATGCCTTTAAAGCATACACGGAAATGTCAGCACAGCAGGGGGCTGGACAGCTCCAGGCTATAACCGCTTTGGCGGGAAAGCCTGTATAGAGCGAGTCATTGACAGCCCCAGGGCATGGTCAGCTCTGGCGGGAAGCCAGGGTTTAAATCCATTGGCCACCTGCACTGGCGGGAAGCCCAGGTTTAAATCTATTGGTCACCATTCACCTGGGCAGGTATAAAGAGACGCCAGGTAACCCCTTTGCCCCAGCTTCATTTCTGACTTAATAAAGAAATACTACCCAGCTCAAGTGTCCGTCTCTCCATTCAACCATGCGGCATTGCACTGGCGACGAAGGTGGGATCCTGCACCGGACAATGCTAGCCACGGACGGAATCCAATCAGCAGCCCCGGATCAAGACGCAGGATGACCGAGACGGCGGAATGGCACAACTGGGTCAGTATCCCCTTTTCAATAGCACCCGCCCAGAGGAGTGGGAAGCCTTTGTAGGGCAGCTCGAGTGCTACCTACGGGCAAACGGGGTGAAGGATGACCGGCAGAGAGCGGCAGCGCTACTCTGCAGCTGCGGCACGGAAACGTACCAGCTGGCGGTCAGTCTCTGCACACCCGACATCCACTCCGTGGGGTACAACGAGTTGATGGCAAAACTGACCGAGCACTTCAAGCCCGAGATGTCCGAGATCGCCTGGCAGTATCATTTCGAGAAGCGGGACCAGCGGCCAGGTGAGTCTGCCAAGCAATACATGGCCGTCCTGAGGCAGGCAGCTCGCCTCTGTAATTTTGAGAATTTAGAGATCCGGCTGCGGGATCGGATCGTCTGCGGGTTGAGGGACAGGAAGCTGCGCCAGAAAATTTTTGCAAAGCAGAAGCTGACCCTGAGGGATGTTCAAGAGGAATTCCTAGCCTGGGACACGGCCGAGGAGTCCGACGCAAGGGAAGGCGGATCCATCCACCAGTTGAGCGGTTGCGGCGATGCGGACAGGGCAGAGTTAGAAGTGGATGCCATCCACCGACAACAGCGACCTGTCACCTCCAACCGAGACAACGTGAGGGAGCCAAGACCAGCCGCGGCGGACGCAAGATGCCAGGAGTGCAGGTGCGGAGTGAATGGCCCCCGGTCTACCCAACTCCTCGGCTACAATGCGAATCGGCCCCGGTCTACCCAGCATTGCGGTTGCAGCCCCCGGTCTACCCAGTGTTCCGGCTGCGGCACGAACAGCTCCCGGTCTACCCGTTGCGCCAGCTGCGGAGGACAGCATCCCCGATCTACCTGCTGTTTCAAACCGGCCAAGTGTCGGGCATGCGGGAAAACCGGGCACATCACGGCGGTCTGCAGGAGCAAGCAGGGGGATAGCCTGCACGAGGTGGAAGCAGAGTTCCAGTTCGCTACAGGTGCCGGGGAGCGGTTGCCGGGACTGACGGTCAGCCACACGGCGGGATGGCCGGACGTTTATCTAACAGGGGCCCTTGCGATGCTAACCCCCAAAATAAAATTGAGGGTGAAGCTGCAAGGGGTCCCCTGCACGATGGAGCTGGACTCAGGGTCAGCCATGTCCATCATCTCCGCCAGAACGTTTAAGGACATTTGCAAGCGGAGCGGCCAACGGGTTCCCTTGAGGCCATCTAGACTGACCCTCTCGGACTTTCAAAATTCACCCATTAACGTCCGGGGGGAGGCGTTGGTGAGGGTTCAATACAAGGGGTTCAAGGGCAAATTAAGTGTGCTGGTCATCGAAGGCCAGCAGACCAGCCTTGTGGGGTTAGGGTGGTTCAACACGCTGGGCATCGGAATCACGGGGATTCACCAGACGCGGAGCTACCTTTCCCTTGAAGCTTTCTGCAAGGATTTTGCGGACGTGTTCGACGGGCAGCTGGGAAGGTACACAGGTCCCCCAATCTCATTTAAGTTAGACCCCCAGGTGCAACCCATAAGAATTCAGGAGGGTTCCATTCGCGCTAAAGCACAAGATAGAGCGGAAATTGGATAAGCTGGTAGACCAGGGGGTGCTAACGCCAGTCGATGGAGCGGAATGGGAAACCCCCATCGTAACGCCGCTCAAGGCAAACAGCGAAATTAGAATTTGCGCCGACTATAAGGGGACAATCAACCGGGCCCTGAGCGCTCATTCATACCCGGTTCCTGCGGTAAACAGCATTCTGGCATCCCTGCAAGGCGGGTCGGTGTTCGCTAAACTGGATCTTGCCCAAGCTTATCAGCAGCTGCCGGTTGACCCAGGGGCTGCTAGAGCACAAACAATCATCACACACAAGGGGGCATTCCGGGTAGACCGGTTGCAGTTTGAGGTCAGTGTGGCTCCTGGAATATTCCAGGAGGTGATGGAAAGGACCCTCAAGGGAATACCAGGGGTTTGCTCCTATTTCGATGATGTCCTGATCGCAGCCAGCTCCGGGGGCGTACTGGCAGCCCGATTGAAGGCAGTACTTGAAAGGTTCAGGGGTGCAGGGTTGAAGCTCAAAAGGGAGAAATGCAAGATTGGGGTAACTGAGACAGAGTTCCTGGGGTTCAGGATTGATGCTCAAGGCATCCACCCATCTGCATCCAAAGTCAGAGCAATCAAAGAAGCCCCTACTCCCAAAAACAAGCCTGAGTTGCAGGCATTCCTGGGCCTCCTCAATTTTTATCATGCATTCCTGCCACACAAGGCTACGATTGCAGAACCCCTACACAGGTTGCTTGACAAGCAAGCATCCTGGGACTGGACTGACAAACATGCTAATGCATTCAAAACGCTGAAGAACCTGTTAGCAAGCAATGCCACATTCACCCACTTCAGGGAGGACCAGCCAATCTGCCTTGCTTGCGATGCATCCCTTTATGGGATTGGGGCAGTTCTCAGCCATTTAAGGGAGGGTGGAACTCAGTCCCCCATCGCCTACTACTCCAGGGCCCTGTCAGCTGCAGAGCGGAACTATGCCCAGATAGACAAGGAGGCACTGGCAGTGGTTGCAGGGGTAAAGAAATTTCATGACTACCTTTATGGTAGGGAATTTCTAATTTACACAGACCATAAGCCATTATTAGGGTTATTTACAACAGAGAAGCAGACACCACAGATCCTGTCACCCCGAATGTTGCGCTGGTCCATATTCCTGTCCGCATACTCATGCAAACTGGTACACAGGCCGGGCAAAGAGATGGGGCATGCCGATGGCCTCAGCAGACTTCCCCTAAGGGACACTGAGCCAGACCCAGCACTGGCTGTCCAAATACTGGCAATACAGGAACTGCCAGAATGCCCCCTCAACGCAAGGGACATAGCCACAGAGAACCCCAAGGACAAGGTTCTGAGCAGGGTACAATCATGGGTGAGCAATGGGTGGCAGGACAAATCACCAGGGCAGGAGTTCATTGCTTACTTCTCCAGAAGGCATGAACTGTCCACACACAAGGGATGCCTTTTGTGGGGAAGTAGAGTCATCATCCCCATGAGGCTCAGGGAAAGAGTCCTCCAGTCATTACACGAGGGCCACCCAGGAATAGTAAGAATGAAGGCCCTGGCAAGGAGCTACCTGTGGTGGCCAGGGTTGGACAAGGAGATAGAAGGATTAGTAGCGGGGTGTTACACATGCCAGAGGACACAGCCAGAACAACCACATGCACCAGTCCACAAGTGGGAGGAAACACACTCACCATGGTCCAAAGTACATATAGACTATGCAGGCCCATTCCAAGGTCACACATTTCTGGTAGCAGTAGACAGCCATTCCAAATGGCTGGAGGTGGTGCCCGTGGGCAACATGACCTCAGCAGGAACCATTCAAGCATTGAGGGGGATGTTTGCTACACATGGTCTGCCTGATGTAATCGTGTCAGATAATGGAACACAATTTACCTCCTCGGATTTCCAGGTGTTCCTGAGGACCTTGGGGATTAGGCACGCCACCTCGGCTCCCTTCCACCCTGCCAGTAACGGATTGGCAGAACGATTCGTGCGGACAACAAAGGATGCCCTCAAGCGCATTGTACAGGGAAATTGGAAGCAAAGACTAGCCACATTCCTCCTACACCAACATGCAACACCCTGCACCGCCACAGGCAAAAGCCCAGCGGAACTCAGATGGGGCAGACGCCTCATAACAAAAAATATCCCAATACATACTGAAAGGCTGCTATAATTTATTTACTCATTATATCTAGGTATTTTGTCATTATTTTTTGATAACACTAAAATTCTGAGAAGGCACGGTTAATATTTTTATTAATGGCTATTGAACATCCCTAGATTAACCTTTTAGCAAAAGAAGAATATGCTTAAGGCACCAAGGGAAGTGGTGGTGGGGAAACACCAGAGTCTTTTCCTCCAGCTATCATACCCTGAATTCTTTTATTGCCACACCCAATTTTAACTTTCAGCCATTCATTATTGTATCTTAAGTTTCGTAAATTAAGCAATGGAAAGGGCAATGGGCATGATTCAAAAGAGACTTGATGGAGCAGTGGGCTAATGCCTCCTTAAGTAACATCAGCTGCCTGCAATTAGTGCAGGTTCGCATCCCACCAGGCTCAAGGTTGACTCAGCCTTCCATCCTTCCAAGGTAGGTAAAATGAGGACCCAGATTGTTGGGGGCAATAAGCTGACTTTGTAATAATGCCGCTTGGGGGGGGGGCGAAAGCCCTAATAAGCAGGCATATACATAGAATGAAGGCTATTGCTAAGCACATTGATTTGTGCTTTAAATTGTAAGCCGCCCTGAGTCTTTGGAGAAGGGCGGGATATAAATTGGGTTAAAATAAAAATAAAAAATAAAAATGATTCTTGGATTGTCCTTAGGCATTGGTTGGCCTTAATCTGGTCCTGCTACTCAATTAAAATATTGGAAACATCAGGGAGATGTGTGTGTGTGTGTGTGTGTGTGTGTGTGTGTGTGTGTGTGTGTGAGAGAGAGAGAGAGAGAGAGAGAGAGAGAGAGAGAGAGAGAGAGACGGAGAGAGAGAGAGGGAGAGAAAGAAAGGAAGGAAAGGAAGAAAGAAAGAAGGAAAGGAAAGGAAAGGAAAGGAAAGGAAAGGAAAGGAAAGGAAAGGAAAGGAAAGGAAAGGAAAGGAAAGGAAAGTTACTGTCCTGGGCAAAACTGAGAGCAACCAGGAAAACATCATTAAGGTGGCATCCAAAGATGAGCTTCTGAGAGAATGCCTGAGGCAGCAGCAGACATGGGAGGAAGATCAAGTAGAGGAAATGCTGTGGCAAGACAGCAGTCTGCATGGGATGGACCATCAGCAGATAGCTTAAGTGGCTGACATTGGGAAATCCTATCAGGGCTGTACTATAAGGCAGTGTTGAGGCACTCATCATAAGAGCACAGGAACAGGCACCAAGCACCTCTAACTGGGTTCTGGCTGCCCAATCTCCAATCTGGTGTGCATCCCAAGAAAAAGCCTGATTCTATAAAGATGGTATACTAACTTTGAGCATCAAGTCTATGTTGGCGTTGCATTGAATACCAAGGTGGTTGTAGCTGAGATAACTCTGACTCGTATGAACAACAGATGCTACTGTGAGAATTAATTTTACTCTTTAGCTACAAAGCTTCCTACAACATGAAGGAAATATATTGTTGCATTTTAGAATGTAATTCACAGGAATTGTCCCTGGGAACTCATCCTCCCTTTATTTTCTTTTAATCTGGAGGGTAGTCTAGCATATGCTGAAAATTCTCCTATAACATTGTGAACACCAGTCAGCTTTAATATAGCTACTTTAATGCTGTCTTAACAAATTCAAACAGTTTCTGATCAAATGATGACAGCAAGCTAAGAAATGCCAGAAACTCAGGAGGATGAGTTCTGAGTCAGCTGGGTGCTGTGTCTCTTTCTGACTATTCAAATCACTTTGGGGCCTGCTGCCTCTCATTTTCTACCTCCCCACCAGCCCTTGCATTTACAAACACATGTAGAGGTCACAGAATAGTTTCCACACCTAAACATACTTTTCAGCAAGCCAGAGTAAACAGATAGGTATGGTGTGATTGTCCTTGGAGAATGTCCAGACTCCACTGCTGTCCCAATATCCTGCCAAGAAACCCTCTTACTGGAAACCACCTGATGAATTATATTTCCTGATTAACTCTTTATTGAAGTGCAGTTGTAAGTGTAACTTATAAAATACTTCTTATTTGTACCTTTCGTCTGGGAATAACTGCAGCCCATTTGACTTCCAATGTGCACTCTAATTAAACAGTAAAAATGTGCTACTATTGTCACTACAAAATGCTTGCTTTTGTAACTTGGGCATAATGCTACTGAGAACTGTAGTATGTAAGACAAAATATGCTTAAGATGCAAAAGGCATTAGCCCTGTTTTTTTTGGTGTGGGGGGGCAGGCAGGGATTTCCATGTGAGGGTTTACTTGGGGAAAATTCAAGACCTTACTATGTTGTTTGAATAGATTTTGGGTACTTACCCATTTCATTTATTGAATAGTTTATATAACTTAAGTTTAAATTTCTAGTTTAATAATGTTATGTTCTACATCTTTCACAACCGCCTACAATCATAGGGAGTCAGGCAGCATATAACTTGTTTATTTTTATGTATTTATTAATCCAATTTATATGGCCTTCCATCTTAAAAACAAGCTACTCTGAGCGACATACAACAATTTGCAATAATAATGCTCATTTGATAATGTACTGACCTTGTAAGATTCAGCTGTATTCTCAAACAATTTAATTAGAGGAGCAGTTATTTTTACATAGAAATGCAGGCTTTGATTCACATGCTACACTTTACATTTTGTTAAACAAATCAGGATTGATTAGATTCTAATAAAAGACTAAGCCATAATTCCTGGTGTACAAAATACAAAATCTTGCTGCACACCTCACTCAGTCAAAACCACATAAACTATATTATGATTGAACACAATTGGCAAAGTACATCTCCATGTAAATGTGAAAATCAGAACCTGAAAACTCTCCTTATTTAATATAAACAAATTTAGTAAAGGTAAAGATTCCCCCGCACATGCGTACTAGTCGTTTCTGACTCTAGGGGCCGGTGCTCATCTCTGTTTCAAAGCTGAAGAGCCAGTGCTTGTCCGAGGACATTTCCATGGTCATGTGGCCGGCATGACTAGACGCCAAAGGCGCACGGAATGCTGTTACCTTCCCACCGTAGTGGTCCCTATTTTTCTACTTGCATTTTTACGTGCTTTCGAACTGCTAGGTTGGCAGAAGCTGGGACGAGTAACAGGCGCTCACTCTGCTATGTGGCACTTGGGATTCGACCCACCAAACTGCCGACCTTCTGATCGACAAGCTCAGCGTCTATACCTAAATGTAATTATTTCTCAAATGTAGATTATAAAATTCACGACTCAGTTTTGAAGATCATATTGGAGTCGTGGCCAGGGGGGATTTGCCCAGGTTCGCCTGGTGCACTAGTTGCGCCCCTATCTGGACCAAGAGGCCCTACGTATGGTAACTCACACACTTGTTACCTCCCGTATAGATTACTGCAATGCTCTCTACCTGGGGCTGCCCTTGAAGAGCACCCGGAGGCTTCAGCGAGTGCAGAATGCGGCCGCGCGGGTAGTGATGGGAGCATCCCGATACTCCCATATTACACCCCTCCTGCATGAGCTGCATTGGTTACCAGTTGTCCTCCGGGTGAGATTTAAGGTGCTGGTACTTACCTTTAAAGCCCTACATGGCTTAGGCCCGGGATACTTGCAGGACCATCTGCTGCCGGGAATGACTTCCCATCGCCCAGTACACTCACACAGAGAGGGCCTCCTCAGGGTGCCGTCGGCTAAACAATGTCGGCTGGCGACCCCCAGGGGGAGGGCCTTCTCTGTGGGAGCGCCAGTCTTATGGAACCAACTTCCCCTTGAGCTCTGGATGGCCCTGGATCTCCGGCTGTGGCCTCAAAACACTTCTTTTCCATCAGGCTGATCTAGACTGACAGGGATTTTAAAATGTTTTTTTAATTTTTAACTTTATTTTTAACTTATTCTATTGGAGCTATTAATTTAATTTCTTTTTAAACTTTTGTATCATTGTATTTTATTGTTGTTAGCCGCCCTGAGTCCTTCAGGAGATAGGGCGGCATATAAGTCCCAATAATAAATAAATAAAATAAATAAATAAAATACCCCATGTCTGAATTGCTTACAAGTAAACTATTAATTTTGTAAACCAAACAGTAAAATAACCCTTTTAAATTTGTTCATACATCACTGTAAAAGAAAAACTGTCTTCAAAAGCCAATGCAGTTTTAACTTTGGCATTATGGAATATCAGATGCAAGTTTTTTAATCCTGGAATGTGTTTAGTTAAGATTAATTCAAATCTAGATTATACCAGGCCTTTCCTGTCCTTTTGTTGTCTGACCAATCTTCAAGAATAGTAAGCTTGTTTTTCTGAAAAATATTTTCATCCTAATCATGCTGATTTTGTTTATAGTTATGCTTCCTTTCCCATGAATTTGAAATAACATGCTTACAAATGCATTCTTATAAAGTTATACTGGTTTTATTTGTTCTTCTTACTTAATGTTGTAAATATTGTACATACATGCAAGAACAGGGAGCAGAGAAATTTGAAACAGGACCCCACTGTAGCTTCAAGGGAAGTACTTGGGAAAAGAAAAATAGGAATACCCAGAGCTACCATATCCGGTTGTAGACATCCAGGTAACTATAAGATAACTGCAAATAGTCCCATATCGCCAATCCTCAAAGCAGGTGCCTCCAAATTTCCTGCTCAAAATATCTGAGGAAACAATGCCTTAATAGGCATACTGTGATCTGTTTAGGGATAGATTTGGGCTACTTTAAAGCCCTTCCAAATGTTTGTGTGAGGAAAAGAGGCAAAGTGAGTTTGTAAATTCCAGATCTCAAGATAAAGGATATTTGCAGGTGTAATAGCAGAATATCTAGAACAAAACTGCACAAAAAAAAATGCTATTTTGCAATCATGTTGAACCAAGAGAGAGAAGACAAATAATCCACTGTGATGTTTAAGGGCCTAATTAATTTCCTCTGAAATTCCCTGCTTACTCAAGCTCCTCCCCACCCCCCACCCCGATGTACTGATTAAACATTAGGCAATTGCAAAAGGGCTTGGCTTAAGGCAGGCTCCCTGGATAAATACTGGAGCTCTCACCATCACTCTTGCCCCTCTGGACTACCATGGAGGGGATGGCTCTTTATCTGGTGGCTGCTCTATTGATTGGTTTTCCAGCCTCTTCCCTGGGGGGTCTGTAAGTATCACAGATATTTCAGCAGGGAGAGTAAAGCAAAGCCTTCTGGTCATTTGCAGGATAATGAATTTCCTTGCAGGTGGCCCCAAATACTTTCGAGCGTTCTCAGAAACTCCAGTATATCCCTTGACAGGAGTAAAAGTATTATAATCATCAATAATTGGAACTGACAGGCCCTGAAGTTCTAAGGTGAAGAATTTTCCTTGGAGTGAAAATTCTCTGGACAAATGTAAACTCTTCTTGTTCTATGTTATGGTGGAGGCCATCTAAACTATTACCTTTGCTAAGTGGAGTCAACAACTTCCAGAAAACAATAAAGTTGAATATCTAGAAAACAGTCATTTCACATTCTTTGTTTCTGAAGTCTTCAAGTAACCTTTTGCCAGACTTCAGTTACATAGAATCTCCTTGTTTTGAGAAAATATTTATTTTGCTGTGCATATCTATACTGGAGAACTAGATAAGACTTGGCAGCAGGTATACATTATATGTAACTAAATGATGTATGAGTGATAGCAGCAGTGAGGCTGATTATATTTCTCTGGTCACAGTATGGAGAATCAGCTACTGCAAAAGCAAAAGTCAGGAGAAGGAGGAGGCAGAGAAAGTTGTTTGTCAGTATACATATAACAACTCTTATTGCAGGAAAGAGGTACAGTAAGCGGTTAGTTCTGGTCCCACTTGGGAATGGAAACAAACTCTGCAGGTATCTAATCCAAAGCAGGGCCATCCAAGAGAGATGCACAAATCAACACTATGCTAGATGTGGATTATGTTAGGGACTTGAAGTGAAATCCAAATCTTCCCGCCCCCCCATATATTTTATTAATTTTTTAAAACATAAATCACTTAATAGTTGGTAAACAGTGTGTTTGCTGGGTTTACATTTGTAAAGAAAAATAATTAATTGGATTCTATAATCCATAATCCCCTTTTCCCCAAAATATCGTCTTTGCAAACCTTGAAATAATACTTTTCTTATTATTTTGATAAATAAAAGTTACATATATGATTTTCCCCCAATATTCGTAGAAATAATGATCACATCAATATAATATTTCTTTTCTATCTAATCATTCTGGTTGCCTCATCTTATATCCTGTTACAGTCCTTATTTAGATTTGTTTCTCCCATAAAGTTCAAAGTATTCCTGCTGGTTAAGATTTTCTCAACAGATAATTACATTTAAAGATTTAAATCCATTTCCCCCATATAAACCATCTCAACACTTTTACATTTCTTAAAGAATAGGTAAAAACAGTAAAGAAAAGGAAAAAAGAGTAAAGAAACATAACAAGTAAAATACCACTTAAAATATATATTCCTCCTAAGCTAATATATATTCATTCCCAAAATTTCTTATTCTTAACTATGATTAAAATATATTTAATCTTTAAATATTCTATGTGTCTAATCATCTAATCCTTTAACTCTTATTCAAAACATTTTCTTCTTTTTTATACATTATAATTTCCCTAATTTCAGACACATTATCTAAAACATTTCCTTCATCTAGGTCATTTCAGCAGTATTATATTACTTATTTCAAGAAATAAAATAAAAAGGGAAAAAAGCATACAGTATCATTTAAGGAATTCATCTCTCTTAGAATGACATATGTATTCAGAATCTTTTCTGTTTCTTTAACCATAGCTAAACAAATGTTTCTTTTTTAAATATTCTCGCTAGTAGATCCCATTATCTATTTTTTAAATTTTCACTTTGATCTTTTTTCTTTGACCAGTATCTTTCTTGATCAATGTGTTTTGCTGAATCAGTTTTTCCATATATTCATAACTTGCTGTAGGTATAAGAAGTAAATCGAGTAAAGTTGTCTTTATGTGAGGCTTTTGCCTTTCCATGTTTCTTGAAAATCTTTTTCTCCCCCTTTGCTTCTCTTATCACTTCTTTTCTCTCTGATGTTTTCAACATCTCTACATTCCATTTTATCCAATCTGATTTTTTGTCCTCAGATTTATTTTGTAGTCTTAAGGGATGAGTTGTTTTTTCCATTTCTTGTAAATTTTTCCCCCACTAGGATTAAATCATGTTTTCTTGCTTTGTTAAATTACATCTTTGAGTCTTTATTTTCAATTTTATGTCCACTTATTTGTTTTGTCTGCTCCTTCTCTGTTGTTTCCTGGAAGTTTTTTTTGTTGTAAAGTTAACTTAGAGATAGTTTGATTTGTATTTTCAAAGTTATTTTGGATTTCTTTGAGATTTAAACTGTGTTATTTGAATTAATTGCAGTATACTATATATCTCCTCCTGAGAGGTATTTATGTTTACTTGGTGTGTTCTGTCTACATGTATCTGATCCACAATGACCAAAAGTTGAAGTTTTCCTTCTTATCTGCAAATAGCTTTAGTAAAAGGTAAAGGTAAAGCAGACATGTCAAACACAAGTGGTTTCATGCGGCCCGCGAAGCCATCCTGGAAAGAGTGAGGGAACGGCCCCCATGCCTTGGCCCTGGCCAGAGACCCTCCTCCTGCCAAAGACCCTCAGATCTGTCCCACTCCTGCCCAGGCCCCCATAGGCACCCTTGATGCGAACGATGTAGAGCTGGCCACGCCCACCCAGTAGGCCATATGCACTCTAGCCACGCCCACCCAGTAGGCCACGCCCACCCTGGCCATACCCACCCGGCCCCCTGAGGGCAACCGGAATGCTGATGTGGCCCTCAGTGAAATTGAGTTTGACACCCCTGAGGTAAAGGTTCCCCTGCACATGCGTGCTAGTCGTTTCCGACTCTAGGGGCTGATGCTCATCTCCGTTTCAAAGCCGAAGAGCCAGCGCTTGTCCGAGGATGTCTCCATTGTCATGTGGCCGGCATGACTAGACACCAAAGGTGCACGAAACGCTGTTACCTTCCCACCGTAGTGGTCCTTATTTTTCTACTTGCATTTTTACGTGCTTTCGAACTGCTAGGTTGGCAGAAGCTGGGACGAGTAACAGGCGCTCACTCTGTTACGCAGCACTCAGGATTTGACCCGCCAAACTGCCGACCTTCTGATCGACAAGCTCAGCGTCCTAACCCACTGAGCCACCACGTCCCTTAAATAGCTGTCCCGGTTAAATAGATATTTGTAATCCAAAGAGTTCAAAAAAGGTTTTTTTTTCCCCCTAAAGTTTGTAATTCTCTGTCTGCAGCCCAGATTGTTGTCTTTTTTTTTTGTCATAGCTGTTCTTTATTATTAAAGCTTTGAAGGTCACAAACACAGATTAGCTTTTCCAAGGTTTTGGCAAGTTCTCTATGGAAAACATAGCTGTCATAATCTTCATCCACCACTAGGTGTCAGCATCTAGTTTTCAATATGAAATGAGAGTCTTAACCATTCAACATTGTTAAACTTGTCCAAAGTTTATAAATTTATTTCACTACCATATATTTTGATCCTCCATATAAATTTTAATTTGCCGCTTCCATTAGTATAAGGATGGGGCGGAAGTCCCCCTCCTTCACTTTCAGAGATATTTTGCTTCTTGGGGATCTTTTCCAGGAAATTAAGTGTAGGATAGAAAAGGGAAAATCAGATTCCTCATCCAGTTTCAAGCATGCTGTTTACTGTAGTGTTGGTTATTCTTTTGGACTCTGGTTGCAAGTAGCTTGGGCTGATTGATGAAATACAGCCTTTCTCCTGTCGGGTTAGAAGGCTTTCCCCAAGACAAACGGAACGACCGCCGTCATTTCAGAGTTGCTGGGGCACCCTTCTTTCTTCACTGCCTCTCCAGGGCAGCTTGGACCTATTAGGGTCTCCAGGCAGGACAAAAGTTAGCCGCGGGGGTGCGGTAGTCCACAAGCCCGCAACCAGTCACTACCATGCAGGACCAGAATTCCTGAAGTGGAATCCAAATCTATTTGTTGCTTTTAAAGGGACAGAAACGTAAACACTATATCTACAAACAGAAGACAACATTTAAGTCCTTTCAGAGGGTAATAGGAAGGACAGGATCTTGACTTCCAGTTTGCCACCGTGGATGCCGTGGATGCTAGAAGGAAAGCTCCATCTTCCACATCTGATTTCGCATCACTGGGGGACTCTGGAAAGGGTTGAAAGTCGCCCTGTAGGGGCAACAAGCAAGGAGGGGACCCCCACTTGATCACGGGAGGGCAATAGCCCTTCCGTTCTTTACAGGGCAGCCCTCCAAACCAGCGGATGAAAGACGGGCCATAGAAATATGACCCATCACTAGGCTGCAGACAGCCAAAGTCAAACTTAAGTCTTGTACTAAAGATAGTTGTATGTCATTGAATTATTGATTAACTCAGCCACCACATTGCTTTTTAAATACTTAAATGTAAAATTAGAAAATCAATAAAATATTAGGAAGGACAGGATCTTGGTCCTGGGCATGTGTGTTCAAATGGTATTGTAAAGAGTGAGGCTTGTCTCCTACCTTTCCCTCTGGAATATGATCCTCAATAGCTAGTTCCTTGTTAGGGTTTCAATAAGTAGGACTCAGGAAGGACTTTGTTTTTGTTTGCTTAACAGTAATGGGTGAAACTACATTAGATGTATGAAATCCATGGTCAGGCTGCCTAAGACATTGTTTTAAAGGAGCAGCTCTTACAAATTCATGAAAAACTATAAATCATTATTCTTCAAGAATTGCTGTTCTTTGGATTGATGTGAAGAACATAATATAATATATGTATGGTTACAACTGTCAGCCCATTACAATAACACAAGCAACAGGTGTGCAATAATGGGTAATGTGATCATTGCAACAGAACAAAGCAGTGTTTGTAAAGGCATATGTGCATTATCACAATTAACTTCATTATTGACAATTATTACCATGAAACCTTATCTAAGCTTCAGTTCTTGGATCAAGAGGAGAAACATTTTTATTAATCCAAGGAAACTTATATGGAGGTGTGCATTGTGGTCATTCTTAGACATTCATACTGTATTCCTCTGCATTCTGTGGAGTGCTAATCAGTGATGTTATTTGAAGTGTCTTGTACTTTTTTAATACAGTGGGCCTGGGGGATCCTGCTGGCCAGGCATTTTATGGATAAACTTGCTCATATCTACTGAGTTGGATGCTGGATGGGCAAGGTTTCATGGGACAAGAGAAATGACATCCTGGAAGGTCATCTGAGACTTGTGCAGGCTTGTGGCCTGTGCAGTAGACCTGGTCCTCTGTGGAATGAGCTCAGTTATCTGTAAAGTAGATCTGGGCCCTCCAGGCTAATACATACAGCTAGAGAGGAAAGGGGTAGCTGGACACAGAAGGATGGGTGATGCCCTCAGCCATGAAGGAGACGGTGATGTGTTGTCAAGAATCCATCACTTGACCTTTATCTAAAAGAAGATTTTAGCTATACAGTGGTGGTGAACCTATGACACATGTGTCAAAGGACACAGCACAGCATTTTTGAGTGACACACCAGCCTTCACCAACACCCAACAACTATTTTTGGAAGTGGTTTTCAGAAGTCAGTTCTTGTTTGGGGAAGTCTCTGTTTCTCCATGTAAAAGGACCATATTCTCATACAGCCTTTGAAACCTCCAAAAATCACATGAGAAAGGGTAAGCTTTCATAGAGTTTTCAGGGGCTGCAGAGGCCACAGAACATTCTTCAAAGCCGCTTCAAAAACAAAGGCCTCAGGCAATGTGGAGCCCTTGTCAACAGAAAGAGAAGGCCATCTGAAGGTAAGTGGCATGAGGTAGATCCTGGGGAAACACACACACACACACACACACACAATTGCACTGTATATTTTTTTAAAAAAAATAATATATAGTGCCTCTTTCATTGGGGCATGCATGTGTGTGTGTGAGAGAGAGATGCAACAAGAGTCAAATTAGGCATTTCACAAATTTTTGACATGCTAATCCCAAAAAGTTCACCATCATTGTCTAGCCAGGAAACCCACTTTTCACCAGAAAGTCCCCCTTAACATGGCCTTCTCAGTAGCAGCTTCTTCACTTTAGAGCAGCTATTATTTTTTCTATTGCTTTGCAAGTAGACCAAGTGCTTCTGTACCCGAGATAAATTCCTTGTGTATATATAATCAAACTTGGCCAAATAAAATATTCAGTTCAGTTCAGGAAGAAAATGAAGAGTCCTCTTTTAGGGCTTTTGGAATGGAGGCCCTCATTAGATGGCAATAATTTGAATGAAAGGATTGATAAAGAAATACATAAATACATGCAATTTCTAATACTGTTTGTATTAACAGTGCCCCAGTGGACAAGCACTGGAGAATTTTAATAGCAGGAGTTATGCATGAGTTTCTAATGTCACTTCATGGCACATGGGCACAATATTTCTTTCTTAAAAATGAACCCCAGCTTGAAATTGGCTGTGTCATTGCAGATTCTTAACCTGCCTCTATTGCCTCTCTGCCCAATAATTTCCCATCACCTGACTTTCCTACACATGGGCATCATCCAAGGCAACAACCATCATTTGGTTGACTCAACCTTCCATCCTTCTGAGGTAGGTAAAATGAGGACCCAGATTGTTGGGGGCAATTAAGCTGACTTTGTAATAATGCCGCTTGGGGTGTGTGTGAAAGCCCTAATAAGCAGGCATATACATAGAATGAAGGCTACTGCTAAGCTTGTAAGCCGCCCTGAGTCTTCGGAGAAGGGCGGGATATAAATGGAATTAAAATAAATAAAAAAAAATTGATCCATGCACTCTGATATCATATTGCAAGTGCAGTCATTGTTATCTATCATGTGTTATGTCTAGGTGGGGATACATTCCTGTAAGCTATTGGTTACTCCAATCTCAGTATACTCTATATAGTTTGTAATAGTAGTTAGATAGCTCTGAGAAATTACATTACTGACAATTTACGTGAAACTGCACACTTATCAGATTGCAAGCTGGAAACGCCAGCAGGCCTCGCTTTTAAATTGCTCTGTTTAAATACAGAGCCTGATCCAATAAAAAGTGACTGAAGATATCAAGATAGGATAACAAGGTATTTGTTAGATTGATTTGATTTACACAACCTTAATCCCTCATTCAGGGACGCGGTGGCTCAGTGGGTTAGGACACTGAGCTTGTCGATCAGAAGGTCGGCAGTTTGGCGGGTCGAATCCCGAGTGCCGCGTAACAGAGTGAGCGCCTGTTACTCGTCCCAGCTTCTGCCAACCTAGCAGTTCGAAAGCACGTAAAAATGCAAGTAGAAAAATAGGGACCACTACGGTGGGAAGGTAACAGCGTTTCGTGCGCCTTTGGCGTCTAGTCATGCCGGCCATATGACCACGGAGACGTCCTCAGACATGCGCTGGCTCTTCGGCTTTGAAACGGAGATGAGCACCGGCCCCTAGAGTCGGAAATGACTAGCAAGCATGTGCGGGGGAACCTTTACCTTTACCTTTAATCCCTCATTCACATAAGATAATGTGCTCGTTAATCTGCTGTCTATTTTTTTTTCTTTTCTCCATTGCTTTGCTTTTGTAACAAACATGCCTGTGGTGTTATGATGAAGACGGCCTAGCAACAAAACCTCCCATTTCTTTCCCTGCAAGTTCTGTAAAGGCTTTCAACCGTTGACATTCCACTATTATGAAATGGCAACACAATACCATTCTCCTCATGGCCCTTACTTGGGGCTGACAAACTAAACCAATTTTTTAGAACCAAAGGCTGCCTTTGGAAAATGCTGGATCAAGTAGGTAGGTACTGCTTTAACACCAGTATAGCCAGTTTGGTGTGGTGATTAAAGTGCCGGCCAGGAAATCAGGAGACTATGAATTCTAGCACTGCTTTAGGCCAGAAAGGCAACTGGGTGACTTTGGGCCAGTCTTGTTCCCACCCAACCCACCTCACAGAGTGAATTTTGTGAGGAAAATAGGAGGCAGGAACCTTTTATAAGCTGCTGGCTTGAGCTGTACAAAACAAAGGCAGGATATAAATTTAATATTGGTGAACCTGATTTAAGACTCTCTGTGGAAGAGTGATTTGAAAACCCAAGCAAGCCCTCTGTGTGCAGCAGCCCAGCCCCAGAAAACCACAAACCAGCCTACTGAAACAGTGTAGGTTAAGTGAGATAGAAATAGTTGTAAACTTAAATAGGAAAAGGGAAAAATAATATAGATTTTGAAGGCCAAATATGGATGTGAGCTCAGCATGCATATTTTTTCAATGAAACAGACCAAGATAGGAGGACCATTTTATTACAATTTATTTAGAATGTTCTGATTAAAAAGGATTCCTCTCTTTAAAAGAGGGATCCTCAGCTTTCATTCTCTTGAAAGACAAATAACATATGAAAGAAAAATAGAAAAAAGTTGATTGGACAGGACAAAAGCAACCTCTTTTCATAAAAAACATGGAGTTAAACATGTTATATGTATGTTCATTTAAATGAGCTCTGATAAAAGTAGGGGAATGAAATTTAAGATGTTAATGGGGAAAAAAGTTATGTTGTTTGGAGTTCACAAAAACACAACCCAGGAACTAATTAATGCTAACAAGCTCTCTCCCTTATCAGAAGACATACTACAGACATCCTATTACAGGGATGTCAAACTGCCGGCCCGGACCGTGGGCCGGATGCATCATAGCAAAACCACACCCACCCCATTGCCGCCAATGGCAAAAAAGTCACGCTACATTGCAACACGTCACATGACGTTGCAAGTTTGAAACCCCTGTCCTATTACAACAAACACAATCTTCCCCTATCTTGACCTGTCAAGCAAAGACAGTTTCTATCTTGCATTTTAGGAAGTTATCAGTCAATTCATACAGCAATAGAATAAAGAGCTTTCTACATTCCAGTCTGCAATGATTTGGTAAACCATTAACATTTAAAAGAAAAATAAGTCAAATTAAAATACAAAAAAACTAAGCAAGTACAACAATACTACAAAGTCCATTTGTTGATGTTACAAAGTCCATGTTGTGTGGCCTTCAAGAGAGAAATAGAAGCTAGTATAAAATCAACATTAAGTTTGTGTATTCTTTTATCCTGTGTTCTGAGAAAAGAGGCAGGCAATATGTCATTGGATAGTATCTAAGCCTTAAATGAGAAGAGGAAAATGCTGTTCTTGTACCGATTCCTGTTCTGAATATGTCTAAATAATACATTTAGTAATCATGGCCAAATGTCTCCTGGGAGTAAACATTGCATCAAACATACTGAAGCACTTTTTTCTATCCAGAAGAAACTGCTGCTATCTGTGCCAGTGTAAAGAGACATCTTTGATCGTGATGTGTTATGAAATAGGCTGAGTTCAGGCTTGGATTCTGAGTGAGAGGAAAAGCAAGAGAGCCCTCGGCTCCCATGCTGATGCCTGAAAGATTGAGTGCTGAGTTTTAACGGAACAGAAAATGCAGAGTGATTGAATGCATGGTGAGACACCATATTAACTACAGTCCTTCTCTTAATCTCTGGGTAAAAACATAGCCCCGGGAATAGGTTGCTCATAGTGCCTGCGTAGGTGGCCATGACATCCACATTTTGGCCTAGTTTTCTTTCTACCTGAAGCAGATTCCTGTTTGCTAACCCAAAGAGGTTTAGAATTTCTCTATTATATATTTTTATGTAATCCTTGACAGTATTGTTCCATAGAGACTGCAAATGCCTTGTCAGCTCCTGAACCCTTCCCACCCCCACCCTATGGAATTCTTCGTGTTTCATAAAGAAAGGCAAAACATGCACGTCTCTCTTTAAGTGCCCAAATCCAAGCTCTCTCTCATGAGAATTTAATTGAAAACCAAACACCCACAGAATATTTTCTTCTCTGGAGAAATTATCAAAAGCATTTCCCCCATCAGAATTAAGGGGAATTGCAAACAATGCAGATAAAATGTTGTAGCATGTTATAAACCTTCAATGTCTCCAACATAAAGTTTGTGTACATAATTATGTATTTTTATTGTTATTGTTGTTTTTAATGCATATTGAGCTATACCTACTTATAAAACCCTAGTAAGACTACACCTGGAATACTGCAACCAATTTTGGTCTCCTTGGTACGAAAAGATGTTGAGACTTTGGGAAAAGTACAGAGAAGAGCAAGTAAATTATCAAAAGCCTAGAGACTAAAACATATGAAGAATGGCTGCAGGACTTGGGTTTGGCTAGTCTAAAAAAAGAAAGAAACAGGGGTGACATAATAGTAGTATTCCAGTATCTGAAGGGCTGCCACAAAGAACAGGGTGTCAAATTATTCTCCAAAGCACCAAAGGGCAGCAAAAGAAACAATGGTTGGAAACTGACCAAAGAGAGAAGCAACCTGGAATTAAGTAGAAATTTCCTAACAGTGAGGACAATTAACCAGTGGAACAGCTCGCCTTCAGACTTTGTGGGTGCTTCATCACTAGTGGTTTTTAAGAAGAGACTAGACAGTACTTGTCTGAGATGGTATAGGTTCTCCTGCTTGAGCAGGGGGTTGGACTAGAAGACCTCCAAGGTCCCTTCCAGATCTATTTATTCTTCTAGTGGCCAAACACAAATCTTTATTGAGACCTGACTCCTTAAGGGACATATTCCTAGCATCCCTCATTCCAAAAAACAAGTACTTCCTGGGAAGCCAGACTCCATTTCCTTTAGCACTTTGAGGAAACAGAAGCATCAGGAAGTATCCAGCCTAATCAGTGGCACATATTCATATGAGGACAAAAATCTATATCCCATTCACACAGCATTGCTGGTGACATTTAAATTTATCTGAGTTTTGTTATTGTCACCAGCAACTCAACACTGCTAATTTTTTATTTGGGTTCTTATTGTATGTGTTTCTATTTTTCCCACGTTCACCATCCTGTTCCTTTAATAAAGCATCCAGATCTACACACGCAGTCTTTTTTTCAAATTGGAAGACAGGTGGATTTAGCTGCATGTCAAGTTGCACACAGAGTAACCTGTAGGGAGGACAGAACAGTGATCCTCCAGAGAGATGTTAATAGCAAGGAGTGATGCAAAGGGAGCTTTGAGAGATGATGAGATTCAAAAGCTTTCCCCATTCCCAGCTGCTGGGCAGAATTCTGAGATCTCACATACTGAAAAAGTACCATACTGGGAAAGGTGTGTTCAGAATTTATTAAAGGAAAGGGGGACTGAAAACAGAGAGGACAGGAAAGGCAAGTTCAGCAGTAGCACCCAGACTGCATTTTACCATCTTCCAGTTTTCTCCAATAGCTCTTTGACAATCAGTTGAATGATAGAGATTGAAGTTTTCCTACAGCTATGTCTAACCCTACATTGTAAAAGTCTTACAAATACATATTTCACCATGACTTTCATTAGTACTGGAACTATTTGTCTGTCTGGAGACTGAGATAGATTCATATTTGAAGACATGAATTAGCAGGACCTGTCTGCAAAAAATAATTCATTGGCCCTTTGTTTCTGAGATTGATTCTAGTACATTTGTTCTGCAATGTTGCAATACTGCATTGAATGAAATCTGGTGTGTGGATTAGGGTGCGTGCGGGCAACATCTGAATGGTGAGGAGTCTCAGGAGGCTATTTGGTCTGCTGTGATGTCACTGAGGAGTTGGCCAAATTTCGACCTCATTGTGGGCAAGGTTTGTGAGTTAAATATGGGAATCCCTAATTCCTAAAAAACAGCTTGATCTCACTTTGTCAAAACCTAGCTATTTTGCAGCCAAATTTCAGCAACATAGTTTCAGGTGCCAGGGTCTGCAGATGGGTTTACTGGAGAACTGCAGGCAGACTGGGAACTGCCTAACCTTGGATGAAGGCACAATTCTCTTTTTCCTATTCAAATCTGAGATCAAACTTTGTTCTTTCATAGCAAAGGTTGTCTTCTTTAAGCTGTAAGGGGACACTGCATTGTTCATTATAATGTGTTGATCACATTACAATACCACACAGTTTACTCCCATTTTATAAGCAAAAAACAGCACCCCAAATCTCTTTTAAGTGATGTAAAGATACAATAAATTTACTCACTTTTCAAGTGTATTTGGAACTTTCTAGGTCACAAAAGAGTAGTTCTTCTAACCATTTAGTTCTTCACTTTTCTAAAAAAAGAGATTATGGAGATGCCTTATCAAATGATTCTCTTTTGCTAAGCAGACTAACTCAGGAGATGTTCTTTTCCTCTTCTGCAGCTACACCCTCATCACCCCTGGTGTTCTGCGAATCGACACAGAAGAGAAAATTTTGGTGGAGGCCCATGGAGACAATGCTCCGAAACAGCTTGAAATCTTTGTTCGTGATTTTCCACAAAAGCAGCAAATCTTGTACCAAACCAAAGTAGATATGAATCCAGGAGAAGGAGGCATGCTTGTCACTCCAGCTATAACGGTGGGTGTATGGTGATGGTTGCAGTAGAGCCTGTTGTATCCCTGCAAAAAATCAAGCTAAAACCTGTTCAACCTGCCTTGAGAGGAAGTGCCACACACCCTAGTAGAAAAAAATGACTATAGTGTCGGATATTGGGAGAAACTGAGCATATAACTCTAGCAAGGAAAGAAAAAACAGAGTTATGAGATACATATGCATTTATTTTACAGTTCTTATTTCAGCCATAATTGCTGAAAGATTATGCACAGCATTTCATAACAAACAAGTAAAATAGTAAAAAATATTATAAATATTTAGATCAAAATCAGTATCAAAACCAAAAGTCAAGCACAGGAAGAAACCAAAAGAAAACCTGACAGATATATAGCAAAAAATAGCAAAATGAAAGTGATTAATATAACAAAACTGCTAAGGTAGCTGTTAGAACAGATTGCCAGAGATTCTGAATCCATCTAAATTTAGAGATTAGTAAAAGTAGGATGGTCAGTGGGCCAAAGAGCTGAATTTTCAGATCTAGAATATAGACATTTCAGGAAACTCTAAAGGCTTCTGGTAATCTTTGTTCTCCCTTACTCAGGGAGGAGAAATTGTGTTAATCTGTGTGCTGATAGAATTATGTTCAATCTCAATATGAACAATGGTATGGGGGGAAAAAGGAGAATGCTGAATGGTATATCTCAATGACTGGTCTGTTGCCAATAATTCTGGATTTTCCAGAGGACTTCAGTGTTGAAATGTTATTTCCTGACCAAATCCCATTCAAGGGTTCACTGAGTCGGACTCTGCTAAAGACTTGAGTCCAAAGAATATCAAACAGCTACTGGCATCTAGTGGGACAAAAAACTGAGAAAAGTTCTGCAAATTGGACCATAATATCATTAAGAGAATTGCTAAATTTTTATATGTAGCAATTTCCATGAGAAAGGACATTAAATACCTTAACCTTGCAGTGATGACATTACAAGTTTTTCTTGTTCTTTTCTTGTTTATTTCATTTCTATTTATCTTGTTTTATTAAATCTTGCTCAATTTTTCCTTTCCCCCCCATTATTTTTAGTTTTATATGACTGATACACTGCTTTGTTGTAAAGGCCAGAATAATTAATTTGATTCCTGAGTTCTGGGGTATCAATCTCTCAGCATGTCGGTAGCATGAGACCACTCTTTTTTTTTCTGTTTGCAACAGCTTGTATACATTAAAAATAACCAATCACAAAACAGTGGTCTATGCATATCAAAATCTCTTTGTCTTGATTTTATGGTGGATTTTGTTGGCTACATGATTTTGGTTGGTTATTGTGAGGAAATGCATAGCTAGCTGTTTTGATGTAAACTTCAGATATTATACAAGTATTATCATAAAGAGATGTACAACTATATGTATTTAGTGGGAAAAGAGAGCATTCTATTTATGAACAGGTTATGTTTTGAGAACTCACAAGTCCAAACAAATGTATGTATTCTGTGTACTGTCAATTAAACGTCTCCTGACTTTTGGAGCTTCTAGATTAGTTACGAACAGATTTGTTCATCCATTTCTTTTCAGTGCTAGAAGAAGCAAACAACAAGTATTTAAGATATAATACGTCTGTGTTTGGCATTTTGTGATCCTCTTTGTTTTGATTTTTGACTCAGTAAAAAATTTTGGATCAATGTCTCAGGTGGCATTTAGTGATAATTAAGTTTGAAGCCTCTGCTCTACTCATCTTCTCATCTAGATTCCTGCAAAAGATCTGAATAAGGACTCCAGGCAAAATCAGTACGTGGTTGTGCAAGTAACTGCTCCTGGGGTGAGACTGGAAAAGGTGGTTCTCCTTTCTTACCAGAGTGGCTTTGTGTTCATCCAGACAGATAAAGGCATCTATACACCAGGCTCTCCAGGTAAACACTTTTTCTGTCTCTATTGCTTCGCTCTCCTGGGATACCACTGTGGTCATGTGATGAATAGTAGTATAAACAAAACCATTCCTGGGATTTGTCATTGATTTGAGGTATCTCCAGAGAGTAGGGGAATGGAAGAATATATCTCTTGTGAATGTTGGCATTGAGGATATTGAGAAATTAAGCTTGGAATGTTCAGAAAAGATTTTGAAAAACACATTTATAGGAGGTCCAATGGAATGCAGTCACAAATTAGGAAGGGGATGGAGAAGTCCAAGATGTCAGAAAGGTTTTTCCTTTAGTTTTCCTTTGAAGAATTAAGTGGTGCTTTTTCAGATACAGACGATCCAGGCTGAAGTAATCTAGAAACATTTATGCCGTAATAAACCCACTGGCCTTTAAAGTGCCTGAAGCTCGCTTTGCAAATCCCTCACACAGCTAGACAAGAAGCAATAGGGTGGGAAGGGAGGGAATAGATTGGAATGCAGGGGGGAGGCATAATGGGGGGGAGGAGTGCAAAGAGCACCAACTCTGAGCCTGAGAACCAAGATCATCTGCTGAAAAAGTCGGTTAAGCAGAGTCCATTGCCCAAACAAACTGACAGTACTGATTGGACGGAATAAAGTGACAATGGAAGGGCCAGAGGAAAAGGGGAACATTTATGCTCCTTGCACGCAAAAATGTATAATTGGCTTTGCAACTTCCGTATCCATGTTGGCTTAAGAAATTATACTTTTGGTAATAAAAATGTTCCAGGAGTCTTTTATTTGCTGCATGAACCATGTGGGACGATTGATAGCTACAAAATATCAGACAATTTATGACAATATTTTTTTTACAATGCAAGGATATCAGTCAATCATTTTTTTAAAAAAATATGTTTTATTGATTTTTAACATAATCACCTTAATATTTGGTAAACAGTGTGTTGTCTGGGTTTACCGTATTTTCCGGCGTATAAGACGACTGGGCGTATAAGACGACCCCCTACATTTCCTGTTAAATTATAGGGTTTGGGCTATACTCGCTGTATAAGACTACCCCTCTTCCAACGCACACCAAATAAAAATTAAAAAACATCAGATTTGATTTTAATATGGTAATTTTAATTCAAATGCTTATGACATGCAGGTACTTAGTAGGAAAACTGTCACTTATAAACATAAGGCTGTTTGTCATCAAACATGTAAACATAAAACAGTGCAAGTGGATTAAACATAATAATAATAATAATAATAATAATAATAATAATAATAATAATAATAATAATAATAATAATAATAATAATAAGTTGGAAGGGACCTTGGAGGTCATCTAGTCCAACCCCCTGCTAAGGCAGGAAACCCTATACCATTTCAGACAAATGGCTGTCCAGTCTCTTCTTAAAAACTTCCAGTGTAGGAGCATTCACCACTTCTGGAGGCAGGTTGTTCCACTGGTTAATTGTTCTAACTGTCAGGAAGTTTCTCCTTAGATCTAGGTTGCTTCTCTCCTTGACTAGTTTCCATCCATTGCTTCTTGTCCTGCTTTCAGGTGCTTTGGAGAATAGCTTGGCTCCCTCTTCTTTGTGGCAGCCCCTGAGATATTGGATCACTGCTATCATGTCACCCCTCACCCTTCTCTTCGTTAAACTACACATACCCAATTCCAGCAACTGTTTCCTATTTTCCTAATTCACTTTTCCTAATTCACTCTAAAGCTTTCCCTGCGCAGAGCCTTAAGTAACACCAGCTGCCTGCAATTAGTGCAGGTTCTCATCCCACCAGGCTCAAGGTTGATTCAGCCTTCCATCCTTCCCAGGTAGGTAAAATGAGGACTCAGATTGTTGGGAGCAATAAGCTGACTTTATTTATTTATTTTATTTTAATTCCATTTATATCCCGCCCTTCTCCGAAGACTCAGGGTGGCTTACAAGCTTAGCAATAAGCAGCTTTGTAATAATGCTGCTTGTGGGGGGGTGGGGGGTGAAAGCTCTAATAAGCAGGCATATACATAGAATGAAGGCTATTGCTAAGCACATTGATTTGTGCTTTAAATTGTAAGCCGCCCTGAGTCTTCGGAGAAGGGTGGGATATAAATGAGATTTAAAAAAAAAAGACCAAATGGGAGATCCGCTCCAGGTTTTCCAGCCAGCCCGCCCAGTTCCTGAGTCAAATGTGTCCTTAGAGGTAAGCAGCTGCTCCAGCATTCCCCACCTGCCTTTCAAGTTGCTCTTGCATTCTCCACCTGCCTACAGCTGCTCTTCAACTTTAGAAGGAAAGACGCCCAGACCCCAGCCTGTAAAAAATCACAGACTGCAGCTTCTACTCCAATTGGTCCCGCTTTCCCTGCGCAGACTAAATGGAAGATCCGCTCCAGGTTTTCCAGCCAGCCCTGTCCCTAAAGTTTCAGCACCCAGCGTATAAGACGACCCCTGACTTTTGAGAAGATTTTCATGGGTTAAAAAGTCGTCTTATACGCCGGAAACTACGGTACATTTAAAAAACAATAAATAACAATTAGTTTAATTCTATACTAGCTTTGCTTGATTTTCTCTTCTTCCTATAATATTTTCTTTTGCCAACCTTGAATTAATACAATTCTTTTCTTTTTTTTATTGAAAAGTTTTTCAATACATTTTATCTTAAACAAAACAACGCCTCTCCACCCGCTCCCTCCCTTCCCAACCCAACCCCACCCTCCCCTCCTCCCCTTCCACCCTCCCCGACTTCCCAGAGCTAAATACAAGGTATAAAAGTAAAAAACAATCATAAACTGCCATATGCTAATAACAATAAACTATTAGATCTATCGCACTTCAGCTCTTATAAAATGTCTACAAGCAGTATAAATATCCCATCAATACTTATTCAAATGCTAAATGAAACTTTTTAGTCCCATATTTATTCTGGATGTAATCAATCCATTTTTTCCACTCCACAATATATCATTGTTGCGAATGGTCTTTCAGATACGCTGAAATCTTTGCCATTTCCGCCAGGTTAGAAACTTTTAAAGTCCATTCCTCTATAGTCGGCAGTTCTTCCTTCTTCCAGTATTGCCCTATTAAAAGTCTTGCTGCCGTAATTAAGTTCAGCATCAGCTTAATGCCCACAACAGTAATATCAGTAATAATGCCCAGTAAAAACAATTGCGGACAAAACTTTATCCTTTTCTTAAATATCTTCTGCATATTCCACCAAATTTTAATCCAAAATGCTTTAACCTTTTTACAGGTCCACCATATGTGAAAGTACGTTGCATCTTTGCCACCACACCTCCAACATTTAGGCTGGTAATTCAGATACATACTTGCTAACTTTTTGGGATCTAAATGCCACCTATAAAACATTTTATAAAAGTTCTCTCTTAAATTTTGAGCTTGTGTAAATTTTACATTTCTCACCCAAATCTTTTCCCAAGTATCCATTGTAATAACTTCTTGTATGTTCTGCACCCACTTTATCATACAATCTTTAACAGTTTCTGTTTCTGAATCAATTTCTATCAGTGCAAGATATATCCGTTTGATATGTGCTGGACCCTGATTTCTAATTTGCTTTACCAGATTTTCATCATTCATTAAAAAACCAATTTTCTGATCTTCTTTCCACCTGGCTTGTAGTTGCCCATACTGAAACCAGGTTTGAACAATCTTTTCTCCTCGTAAAAAATTATACGGTTTCAAACACCATACATTCCTCTCCAAACTTAAGATTTCCTTATATGTAATCACATCATGTTTGAACCCAACATTTATGTTCTCTATTGCGTGTTTCGGTATTGCCCATAAAGGTATCTTATAATTTAACTTATGTCTATGCTTTTTCCAAACTCGCAACAAAGCATGTCTTAAAATATGCACCTTAAACACATTATCTACCTTCTAAGTATGCATGCCAACCAAATAACAAATCATGACCTTCAAGATTTAATAATTTCCCTTGTGTTAAGTTAATCCAATCGCTTATCGCTGATAATGCAGCAGCTTCATAATATAATTTAAAATTGGGCATTTTAAGACCACCTCTTTCACGCATATCCTGCATAATCTTGAATTTAACCCGTGGCCTTTTCCCTGCCCAGACAAATTTATTAATACCCTTTTGCCATTCCTCCAAATTTGAATCCTTTTTAAGAATGGGTATCATTTGAAACAAAAATAAAAATTTTGGCAAAACATTCATTTTCACTGCTGCAATTCTTCCCAGTAATGACAATTGTAATTTTTTCCAACTGTCCAATTCTTTTTGAAGTTTATCCCATAGCTTTTCATAATTATTTTTATATAACTTTACATTTGAGGGTGTCAGATATACCCCCAAATATTTAACCCTTTCAACAATTTCAAATCCAGTTAACCTTTCTAAAACAGCCTTTTGTAATACTGTCATGTTTTTAGAGAACATTTTAGTTTTTTGTATATTGACCTTAAATCCAGAAACTTTCCCATATTGCATTATTAACTCCATCAATTCCACAACAGAATTTTCTGGCTGTGTCACCGTAACAACCAGATCGTCTGCAAACGCCCTCAGTCTATAATCCTGATCTCTTATTTGAATTCCCTTAATTTTTTCCGAATTCCGTATTTTAATCAATAATATCTCCAGTGTTAAAACAAATAATAAAGGTGATAACGGGCACCCCTGCCTTGTGCCCTTTTCAATATTGCACACTTCAGTCAGACTATTATTCACTATTATTCGGGCTGTTTGCTTTTGATATAATGCCCTAATTGGTTGTACAAATTTATCCCCAAAATTCATTTTATCTAATACTTTCATCAAGAATTGCCAATCCAGTTGATCAAAAGCTTTTTCAGCATCCAGAAAAATCAATGCTGCAGGGATCTGGTTGTTTCTTTCCAAAAATTCCAACAAGTCAACTATATGCCTCACATTATTTTTCATTTGTCTACCACTTATAAACCCAGTTTGATCACCATGAATTACCTGTTGCAATACCCTCATCAGTCTGTTAGCTAAAACCTTAGCAAATATCTTGTAGTCCGTATTCAAAAGTGATATTTGTCTATAGTTTCTTGTTGAGTAACATCCTGATCTTCCTTCGGAATCAGAGAAATAAAAGCAGTTTTCCAAGACGGAGGCACCCCTCCTCCCCTTTGAATTGTCTGAAACAATTTCCTTAATGGCTTTATCATCTCAAACTGTAAATTTTTATAGTACACAGCAGTCAAACCATCCGTACCTGGCGCTTTACCTACTTTTAACTGTTTGATTGCCAAAAATATTTCTTCCTCAGTTATCAACTGATTCATCTCTTCTTTTTGCTCTTGCGTAAGAACCGGGATGCTAAAGTCTTTTAAATATAAATCAATGTCCATTTCATTAATCTTATCTCTAGCATATAATTAGTACACAGCAGTCAAACCATCCGTACCTGGCGCTTTACCCACTTTCAATAGTTTGATTGCTAAAAATATTTCTTCCTCAGTTATCAGTTGATTCATCTCTTCCTTTTGTTCTTGCGTAAGAACCGGAATACTGACGTTCCTCAAATATGCATCAATGTCTGCTTCATTAATCTTATCTCTAACATATAATTTAGAATAAAAATCAACAAAGGTTTCCTTAATAAGATTCTGTTGATACACAACCTTACCCTTATATTCTATTTTGTCTATATTAGAAGCCCTTTGCTTCTTCCTTAGCATATAAGCTAACCATCTACCTGGTTTATTGGCATTACAAAAAGTATTATGTCTGGCAAACCGTAAATTAGTTGCCACCTGATCAGCCATCAACTTATCAAATTGTCCCCTTAATAAATTAATAACCTCTTTGATCTTCACACCGATGGATTCAAAATTAAGGCCTTTTCTTTTTCCCTAATCTCATTCTCTAATTTTTTCCTCCTAAATTCCAAATTACGTCTATATTTATTATTCAAATATATTAATACACCTATCATGTACGCCTTACTAGCATCCCAGACCATTTCCATAGAAGTACCCTTATACATATTAATTTCAAAAAAAACGTTCATCTGTTTTTTACATTCTTCCACATTTTCCTGATTTCTAAACAAGTTCTCATTTAAATGCCAGGAACACCTATCTCTATTGTCCTTATCAATCTCTAACCAAACTGGACTATGATCAGACATAGTTCTTGGACAAATCTTTATCTTCTTAATCCTAGAAAAAAAATCATTAGTGATTAATATAAAATCAATCCTAGAAAAAGATTGATGTCTATCAGAAAAAAAGGTATAATCCTTCTCTTGTAAATTTCTTTCTCTCCAAATATCTCGCAGCTCCAAATCATCCATCATCTCAAAAAAGGACTTAGGTAATTTAGCATGACTTGGAGTACTTCTAAAAGAGCCACTCTTGTCCATTTGTACATTCAAAACACCATTCCAGTCTCCCATAAAAATAAAAGATTTATAATCCAATTGAGTAATCTTGCTGTGTAATAAACTATAAAAGTCAGCTTGTTGTTGATTAGGAGCGTATAACCCAACCAAAAGCTTTTTTTTGCCTTCTATTAACAAATCTACTATAACGTATCTTCCTTGTTTATCTGCTTCAATTAACTCCGCTGTAATTGTGTTCTTGACATAAATAACCACTCCATTTTTCTTATTCATTGCAGAAGCAATAAATTGTGTGCCCAGTCTTGAATTTAATAAATACTTTTGGTCCATAACTCTAATATGTGTTTCTTGTAAGCAAATAATATCAGTCTTAAATTGTTTTAAATATTGAAAAATTTTCTTTCTCTTCTGTGGTGAATTTAAACCATTGACATTCCAAGTTAGAAGCTTAGTCGCCATCTTTAGCGACCTGAAGCTTTTGGAGCGCATCTTCCAGGATCCCCTTAACATTCTTAGGCCGTGCCCCTCCCACAGCTTCGCTATAGGTACGCTTTGGAGGTTCCATAACTTTCTGCTGGTCCTGTTCTTGCTCACGTCTCATTCGTCTCGAAGCAGCACGCGTAATCCTCTGGTCTCTTGCTTCTTCCGATACTGCTGAAATTTGATCCACTCCTGTAGCTTTCTCATCTGTCTGTGTTGTTTCTTCAGCACCTTGAGGCTTTCCCTCACCATTCTTCTTTGGAGATTCCAAAAGTGGTATGGGGGTTTCTTTTAAAACATTACTATAAAAATCACTTGCTTGCAACACTGTAATTAGACGATGTCTCGTGCCTTCATGCATCACCACCATGCCCACTGGTTTCTCCCATCTGAACTTGATATCGTGTCGCTTGAGTTCTTGTGCTAGAAAAGCAAACTCCTTTCTTCTCCTTAAAATTTTTGGAGGGATCTCTTTTAAAACCAGAACTTCTTGCTCTGCAATTACAAGCTTAGTATTGTAAGAAGCTTGAATAAGTTCATTCCTAATTGTTCTCTTTGTAAAATAAACAACCACATCTCTAGGTAATTTCCTTTGTCTTGCAATCCCCGAATTGACACGAAAGATTTTATCTATGTCTCCTGCAATTCCATCTGCTGGCCGTCCCAGCACCTCTTCCAGAGCTTCAGAGACTATTCCCTTCAGATCTTCTTTAGGATTCTCTTTCAAGTCTCTGATTCTAACAGCAAACTCCATCTCATGGTACTGCACCAATATCAAATCACTATCAATTTTATCCACCACATTCTCAGTCTCTAACATCTTTGCATCTAATTTAATATTATTTTGGCTGAGATCTTCCACTCTTTCATCAAGCGTTCGATACATATTGCCATGCCTTGAAATGCAAGTAAGACGCCCTTATTTCTGTTAACTTCTCATCCAGCTTTTCATCCATAACTTCAACTAGTTTTTCTGTTAACTTCTCATCCAGCTTTTCATCTATAATCTCAGCCATTTGCTGTGAATGCTTTTCCAAAGCATCTTGCAAAACTTTAACTGTCAGAGCAGGCGAAGGTGAAGGTGCAGGGGGTACTAAAGCTTGCAACGAAGACTGCTGCAGGGGGGAAGCCCCCACACTTCTAGTAAGTTTGGAAGATTTAGCAGCCATTTTCCCCCACTGTTACTTACTACGCACTTTCACTTTCAAAGTCTTCAAAGTCAATTGAGCCAAAGATCAAAAGTCCACTTTCACCTTAATCTCCTGCATCGCTCTGCCTGCTTCCTCGTTCTCCAAAATCCTTTCCTGTAAGCAGGGATGGTTGCGAACACCTTGTTCTGCTCCTAAAAGCACGGAGCAGAAACGCTGCGCAGCCCGGAACAAACCCAGGCTCCGGGGGGGCTCGATCCTTCAGCCACCAGAACCTTAAGCTCTGGCGGCCCCAGAGAGCTCTACCCCTACCTGGGTACTCACCCCCTCCTCTTTTCCCGAGGAGGGAGCTTCCAAACCGCCGAAACAGCTGATCGACGCTGTTTTCGGTGGTTCTACAAAGCCGCGGAGCTGACAGCCCGAAAACAGCTGTCTTCAGTGGCGCCTTGCCACCCAGAAGCCAATACAATTCTTATTATTTAAATAAATGACAATTAAATATAGACATTTCTAATGTTTCTGCAAATAATAACCATATCAATATAAAGCTTCTTTTCTAACTGATCATCTTGATTGTCTCATCATAGATCCTGTTTACAAAATTCTTATTTAAATTTGTTTTCCCCATCATATTCAAAACATTCTTACTGGTTAAGATTTTCTCAGAATTGATTACACTTAAGTATTTAAGACTTTTTCCTCATACAGACCATCCCAACACTTTTACATTTCTCATTTCTTAAAAAAAAAAGAAAAGACCAAGAACAGGAAAGAAAGAAAAAAAAGAAAGAAAGAAAAGAAAAAGAAATAACAAAATAGTATACTATTTAAAATACATGTCCCTCTTAGGCTAATGAACATTTACATCCAAAACCTTTCTTTTCTTCTTAACCATATTCAAACGTATGTTTAATCTTTAAATATTCCATTTAATGAGTTCAATTATCTACTCTTTTGAATCTATTCAAAAGATTTTTGTCCATTTGAACTTTTCTCAAGATCGCTTACACTTAAGTATCTAAAACATTTCCTTTATAAACCACCCCAACATTTTTATCTTTCTCATGTCAAAAAACAAAACACAAAGGAAAAAACAAAGAAAAAAATACTATGTTACTTGAGGGGCTCATCCCTTTTAGACTAAAATTCATTTATATCCAAATTCTTTCTATTTCTTTAATCACGTACAAACAAATGTTTAATCTTTAAATATTCCCTCTGATAAATCCCATCATTTAATTTCTTAATTCTCACTTTAGCCTTGTTTTTTTTGCCAAACATCTTTCCTGATCAATATGCTTTGCTGAATCAAAGAGTCTTCCATACTCTTGTGAATGTTGTTATAGATAAGATGTTTTTATAGGAAGGTTTTGCCCCTTCATATTCATTGGAAATCTTTTCCTTTCTTTCTCTCTTAATTTCACTTATCATTTTTTGTCTCTCAAGTTCTCTTAGTTCTCCTGGCAGCTTTGTAATCCATTCTGTCAAATGTTTTTTCTTGTCTTCGGGCTTATTTTGTAATCTTAGAGTATAAGTTATCTTTTCCATGTTCAATATTTCCTGTAGATTTTTTTTCCACCTGAGTTAAGTCATATTTCTATCTATTGTTAGGTTTCATCTTTAAATCTCTTTCCCCTGGCTCATATTCAGTTATCTGTTTTATCTGCTTGCTCCATATTTTTATTTTCTGAGAATTTTTGTGTTGTAAAGTTAAAGTGGAGATGTGTTCATTTATATTTTCAAAGTTATTTTTAATTTCCTCTTGGTTTGAGATCATTGTTGTTTGAATTAGTTTGAGATCATTTTTGTTTGAATTAGTTGCAACATAACATAAATCTCCTCTTGGAAAGTATTTTTTCTTAGTACATTCTTTCTGCATATCTCTGCTTTTCCATGATAGCCAAAAATCAGGGTTTTCCTTCCTCTGCAGACAGCTTTAGAGTCACAGTTAACTAGGTATTTGTAATCCAGTAAGGTCAATTTTTTTCCTAAAGTTTATAATCCTCACTTTGTAGATAGCTCAAAATGTTTTCTTTTTTTTTTTTTGTCACAGCTGTTCTCTGTTATTAAGACATTGAAGGTCACCAGAAACAAAATTATCTTTTCCTGGGCTTTGCCAGTTCCTGTAATAGAGCAACTACTGTTGTATATTTTTATCCACCACTAGATGTCAGTTCATTTTTCAGTAATAAACAATTATTTTCTTTTTATTTTCATTATTTGAAAGGGAAGTCTTAGGAAATTCCATCAATTTCAAATTTATCCAGATTTAAGTCTCATAATCATTTCATTTCAGTATATTTCTGTTTCCCCTAAAAGGTTTAATTTGCCACTTCCATATGTAAGAGGGTGGGGCAAAGGTCCCTGTTCTTCTCACTTTCAGAGATTTTTTGCTTCTTGGGGTTTTTTTTCCCCCTAGGAAATCAATTATCAAGTAGAAGAGAGAAAATCACTGTTCTTACCCAGTTCCAAGCATGTTGTTTACAATCAGCTTAAAATAGTGCTTTTGGGCTTTGGCTGCTTATAGCTTGGGCTAGGCTCTGAAGTTAAGCTAACCTTTCTCCTGCTGGTTTCTGGAGGGCTTTTTCTGAACCAATCGGATGAACTGCTGTCTCTCCTCAATTGGCAGGACTTCTTTCCTTCTGTGTTGCTTCTTTCGGGCGATTTCAGGCCCATTTAGGGTCCCCTAGCAGGCAGAAAATGGCCATAGGGTGCAGAGCCCCATGATCTCTCAGCTACTGTGCAAAACAGGAATCTAAAATCAATCAATTTTTTATTATAATCACAGACCAGCATGAATATTATCACAAATTAGTCTCTTTTTTTCTTAGTGCGCTATCGTGTCTTTTCTATGGATTACAACATGCACAGGATGGACAAAGCTGTGATTGTCGAGTTTCAGGTGAGAATCATGTTGCAATCCTGTATGTTTAATATCGTCCCCTGAATAAAAAGTGGTTGTTGATTCTTCTTTCCTACATAATCATGGCAGTTAGACCCAACCACTCTATGAAGCTTTGGTTGGCCAAATTTTATATATGCATTTTTTCTTTTTTTTTTTTATTAAAGAGTTTTACAAAAACAAAATTTTACAATATATCCCCAAATCCCCCCCACCCCAAACCCACCCACTTCCCCCCCCACTTCCCAGAGCTAAATACAGGATTATAATTATAATAATCACATTCTAAATAAAAATTATGCATAATATACAATTAACCAAATTCATAATGTGCTTTAACTCCCCTTTAACATAACTACATACAGAGTACCAATAACAATATCCCACTAAAATCTACTCATAAGCTAAATGGGACTTTTTAGTCCCATATTTGTTCTAAATATAATCTATCCATCTCCTCCAAACTGAAATATATCTTTCCTGTGAATGATCTTTCAAGTAAGCAGAAATCTTAGACATTTCTGCAAGATTTGAAACTTTAAACACCCATTCTTTTTTTTTATTGAAAAGTTTTACAATACATTTTATTTTTAACAGAACAAAACAAAACCCCTCCCAACCCCCTCCCCCCTCCCCAACCCTCCCCTACACCTCCCTCCCTTCCCCCTCCCCCCTCCCTGACTTCCCAGAGCTAAATACGGGGTATAAAAATACAAACAATCATAATCTATCTTATGCAAACAACAATAAACTATTAAATCTATCGCACTTTAACTCTTATAAAATAACTACAAGCAATATAAATATCACATCAATACTTATTCAAATGCTAAATGAAACTTTTTAGTCCCATATTTATTCTGAATATAATCAATCCATTTTTTCCACTCCACTATATATCTCTGTTGCGAATGGTCTTTCAAATACGCTGAAATCTTTGCCATTTCCGCCAGGTTGGAAACTTTTAAAGTCCATTCTTCTATAGTCGGCAGTTCTTCCTTCTTCCAATATTGCCCTACTAAAAGTCTTGCTGCCGTAATTAAATTCAACATCAACTTAGTGTCCACAACAGTAGTATCAGTAAAAATACCCAATAAAAACAATTGCGGACAAAACTTTATCCTTTTCTTAAATATCTTTTGCATGTTCCACCAGATTCTAATCCAAAAAGCTTTAACCTTTTTGCAGGTCCACCATATATGAAAATATGTTGCATCTTCACCACCACACCTCCAACATTTAGGCTGACAATTCGGATACATACTTGCTAATTTTTTAGGATCTAAGTGCCACCTATAAAACATTTTATAAAAATTCTCTCTTAGGTTTTGAGCTTGTGTAAATCTTACATTTCTTACCCAAATCTTTTCCCAAGTATCCATTGTAATAACTTCTTGAAAATTCTGAGCCCACTTTATCATACAAACTTTAACAAGTTCTGTCTCTGAATCAATTTCTATCAATGCAAGATATATCCTTTTAATATGTGCTTGACCTTGATCTCTAATTTGTTTTACCAAATTTTCATCAATCATTGAAAAACCAGTTTTCTGGTCTTCCTTCCACCTGGCCTGTAATTGCCCATACTGAAACCAAGTTTGTACAATCTTTTCTTCTCTTAAAATATTATATGGCTTTAGTTGCCATACATTCCTTTCCAAACTTAAAATTTCCTTATATGTAATCACATCATGTTTGAACCCAACACTTATATTTTCTATTGCATGTTTAGGTATTGCCCATATAGGTATCTTATAATTTAACTTATGTCTATACTTTTCCCAAACTCGCAACAGAGCATATCTTAAAATATGCACCTTGAACACCTTATCCACCTTCTTATCATACAATAAATATGCATGCCAACCAAATAACAAATCATGACCTTCAAGATTTAATAATTTCCCTTGTGTTAAGTTAATCCAATCACTTATCGCTGACAAGGCAGCAGCTTCATAATATAATTTAAAATTAGGCATTTTAACACCACCTCTCTCACACGTATCCTGCATAACACCCATTCTTCTATAGTAGGCAAACTATCCTTCTTCCAATATTGTCCCACCAGTAACCGTGCTGCTGTTATCATATTCAACATCAAATTAGTTTCTTTAACATCACAATCTACAACAATACCCAATAAAAACAATTGTGGAGAAAACTTTATCTTTCTCTTAAAAATCTTTTGAATATTCCACCAAATTTTAATCCAAAAAGCTTTTATATTTCTACAAGTGCATTTTTTCTTAAATGTTTAATTTTAAGCTCTGTGCTCATGATTAAGCTGTATCAAACATTTGAAAAGTTTCAGTATGAAACTGGAAAATAATGCTGAGGTTGAACACATGTGTTTGTGTATGTGCATGTATATGGTGGGGACAGAAGCTAGCTGTTTACTTTCTGTTTGTAAGCAGAAAGCCTTTTTTCATCCATATCATATTTTTCTTGTGAAAAAGGACTTAGGTGGCAAATGTTCTGTTTTCAAAGCAAATTAGTCTGAATGATCCTTTCTGGGCTATCACATGATTTTACATCTAGATGAAAATTCAAATAATAGTCTTGCATCTTATATCCCAGTGCCCCACCTGCTGAGTTGCAATTGCTCTCTATATTATGTCATGACGTGCAAAATCTTGTATTCCAGCTGGAGTTTGATGATATAGAAGGCACAGGAAATAGGATGGAAATGTATTTTTTCAAGACACCTGTATTTTATTTCCTCATTCCCAGACACCACAAGGCATTGTTGTCAGTTCTAATCCAGTCAACCCAGCTTCATCCTTGATCCGGCCTTACAATTTACCAGAGCTTGTCAGGTAATTTAACATGGATATTATCATAAGGCAACCTGTTTTGTAACCGAGCTGAAACTCTGATGGGAAAAAAAAAATCAGTTATTAAAGACCAGTTAAAGAAGAAGGCTGTATAGTATGTTCCCTTAGCTTGTTTTTCTGATCAATTACTAAAGAGAAAAAAAATCCAGGTTTGATATTTTGCATTTGTCCATCACATTCATATTTCCTCTTGTTTTGTGGACAGCCTAGAGCACCACCATGGGGCTATAATTTTATTTATATGGCAATTCTGTGAAGTTGAGTGGACGAATAATAGATACAATCTCATCACCACCATTTAAACTCAGTGAGTAAGAGGAAATTTGTTGCAGAAGTAAGAGTCACATTTCAGCTTCTACATATTTGAGTCTGAAGATTTCTGAATCAGGCACTTTCTTCCTCTTTTTACACTTATTCTCCACAGTCCAAGTAAACCTATTAATATCAAAAACGGGCCTTGGATCCCTTGTATATATCATATTGCCTTGCCTTCAGAAGTTGTAAGGGCTCCAACACTGGAGGTTTTCAAGAAGAGATTGGACAGCCAATTGTCTGGAATGGTAGAGGGTCTTCTGCTTGAGCAGGAAGTTGGATTAGAAGACTTTCAAAGTCCCTTCCAATTCTGCTATTCTGTATTCTCTATTGTCATAAATCGATTGTAAAG
The DNA here is from genome assembly GCA_024449315.1 of Daboia siamensis. NCBI lineage: Eukaryota > Metazoa > Chordata > Lepidosauria > Squamata > Viperidae > Daboia > Daboia siamensis. The sequence continues at coordinate 613,081 of JAKJMR010018371.1, read as the reverse complement.
CCAAAGCAATGAAAAATCTCTTCATCCTCTTTCTATAGTTTTGGGACATGGAAGGCTGTGGCCAAATATGAAAATTCACCAGAGGAGAGTTATACTGCACTTTTTGATGTCAGAGAATATGGTAAGAAGAAGAATCATTTCTGTTCAACAAATCCATTTTCTGATTCCCTTCCATTTTTATCTCCAAAACCTTTTCCTGTCATTTGTAAAAGAGGGAACGGCTGCTATGATCTTTCCTGGAAAGTTATGAGAGCCAATTTGGTCCAGTGGTTAAAGTAGCAGCCTAGAAATCAGGAGACTATGAGTTCTACTACCGTCTTAGCCATGAAAGCCAGCTGGATGACCTTGGTCAGTCGTTCTCTCTCAGCCCAATCCACCTCACAGGGTTGCGGTTGTGGAGGAGGAAAGTGTGTCAGATATGTTCACCGCCTTGAGTTATTTCTAAATATAATAAAGGTAGGATGCAAATAAATAAATAAATAAAATAGCAGAGGGAAGGAGTATTAGATATGTTCACTGCTTTGAGTTTCTTATAAAAATAATAAAGGTGGGATATAAATAAATAATAAATAAAATATATTAAATAAAACCTGTCAGTGCTAGACTTCTACCCTTTCACGTTTCTTTTTCTGTAGTGTTGCCGAGTTTTGAAGTCCGTCTGCAACCATCAGAGAAGTTTCTTTACATTGATGGCAATACAAATTTCCACGTGTCTATTACTGCAAGGTGTGTGCATAGTTACAACTATGAGTAGCTAAAGAAAGTTATTTTGGCACTGGGTAACATCTGCATGAAAGTGGATTTTCTTTGGATCATAATAGTCAGAAAAAATATGATTTGGTGACTAGTTCTGATCTCAGTACAATTATTTGAAATTTGTTTAAGGAGTACAATATTTATAATATTGAAAAATAGACCCTAGACTTTACTTAGGTTTATTAGTCTGATTGCTTATGATACCAAACCCAACTATCGCTTATAGCTTTAACACTGCATCTTTTTAGTGTCAAGGGTAAGCTGGTAGCCCATCATAGCAGTGATCAAAGGAAGAGTAATCAAACCCATTTTTCAGGAAAATTATAATCTGAAAAACAATGCTCCCAATCCCACTCTCCCATTGTTTATGAAATTACAGGCTAAAAGAGTAAATGGTAAACCGCATCCCATAGTCCATCCAGTCAGTTCAAATGGCCCAATCCCTATGTGTAAATCCACTATGGGGATGGGGTTGATAAGGCTGTTAGGTCTTAGCACCTCTTCTTCCACTGCTAGAGATAAGGCAGATGGCCGGAGGCAAATTCCATTACCCCAGGCAGGCATTAAGGGAAATAGATCAAAGAGCAAGCAGATAGAGGAAGGCAGAGAGGATACATTGTAGCGCTCATAGTTCCCCCCCTCCCCCTGAGGTTATGGCAGAACCCACAAGAAGAAAGAAATCACCCCCCTCCCAACAACTGGGTTCTGACAGGTGACATGATAGCAGTGTTCCAATATTTCAAGGGTTGCCAGGACAAGAAGCAATGGATGGAAATTAATCAAAGAGAGAAGCAACCTAGAATTAAGGAGAAATTTCCTGACAGTTAGAACAATTAGTGGAACAACCTGCCTACAAAAGTTGTGAATGCTCCAACACTAGAAGTTTTTAAGAAGAGTCTGGACAACCATTTGTCTGAAATGGTATAGGGTTTCCTGCCTAAGCAGGGCGTTGGGCTAGAAGACCTCCAAGGTCCCTTCCAACTCTTCTCTTCTCTTCTCTTCTCTTCTCTTCTCTTCTCTTCTCTTCTCTTCTCTTCTCTTCTCTTCTCTTCTCTTCTCTTCTCTTCTCTTCTCTTCTCTTCTCTTCTTTTCTCTGCCTTCCCCCCTCAAATTCTGTTTTCCCTAGCTCACCTTTAGCATCAGAAATGACAAAGGCTTGGATCAGTACAGCTGAGAGGAAATAAGGAGCTGTGAGAAATAGGTTAATGCCCTCACTGATGTTACCCCTCTTGTGTCAAAGAAGATCAGCAGGAAAAGCAAACATATATAATTGGGCCTTTATTTTCATTATGCAATTACAGATACTTGTATGGAAAGAAAGTGGAAGGTGTGGCCTTTGTCCTCTTTGGAGTGAAAATAGATGGCAGTAAAAAGAGTATTCCAGAGTCTCTCAAAAGAATTCCGGTAAACTGTTAAAGTGGTGTTTGCATATAGGAGTGTGCCTGTAGGCTTGTGTGTCAGATTTACTATGTAGAACAAACCATGAAATCAATTCCAGAAGAAGGCTAAAACTACTTTGGCTATATTAACAGAATCTTGCTAGTCTGGTTGTGCTATAATTCCGTCTCCTTCCAATAATTCGGTGAATAAGGCAGCGTCTGCTTGAGTCTCTTCTGAATGTTATCAGGATGTTCTGGACTTGAAACATATTTTACCTCTTTCTGCTTTTGGCCACAGAGCTCGCATGTCTCCTCCAAGGTCACTTTGCTTACTCTACATTGTGGCAGACCACTTGGTTTCCTTCCTTATTTTTACTTGTTTTTTCATTTATTTTCAGATTATGGATGGAGATGGGGAAGCAACACTAGAAAGACATACACTAAGTCGCCGATTTCAAAGTCTCAATGACCTTGTTGGGCATACTCTGTATGTCTCTGTAACGGTGATAACAGACTCAGGTGAGCAGGGAGAAGAGAAGGGTAAATTGCTTCTTTGAGCATTGACATTCCACACTTTCAAAGATTAGCAGATTTCAATTTTAAGTATCAGGGACTGCAAGTAACTAAAGAAAATTAAACAAACCACCACCAGAATACTGTACATAAATGACATTTTAAATTCTCTGGGGGAAAAATCATCTTTTGGGGGCATAAGTGGAAAAGTTGTGGTGCTAATAATTCGCATCACTTTCCCCAAATTTCAATAATGAACCTTGGTGGAGCAGTGGGCTAATGCCTCCTTAAGTAACACCAGCTGTCTATAATTAGTGCAGGTTTGAGTCCCACCAGGCTCAAGGTTGACTCAGCCTTCCATCCTTCCAAGGTAGGTAAAATGAGGACCCAGATTGTTGGGGGCAATAAGCTGACTTTGTAAAAATGCCACTTGGAGGGGGCCGAAAGCCCTAATAAGCAGGCATATACATAGAATGAAGGCTATTGCTAAGCACATTGATTTGTGCTTCTTAGATTATAAGCTACCCTGAGTCTTCGGAGAAGGGCGGGATATAAATAGGATAAAAAAAAAAAATACATTCCAAAAAGTGTTTTTGTCAATTTTCCTCAAGTATATCGGATTGCATCCAGGGTTTTTTGTATAAATGTTATGAAGCATTTTAAGAGAAACAGTCAGTGGTGGGATTCAGCCAGTTCGCAGCACTTCGGCACAACCGGTAGCTAATTTTTTGTTGCCCAGGCCCAGAATGGACTTCCAGAAGCAGCATCCACACAGAGAACTGGTTGTCCACATATTTGAATCCCACCACTGGAAACAGTATTGTGTTTCCCCAAAAATAAGACTGAGTCTCATGTTAATTTTTGATCCAAAAGACCCATTAGGGCTTATTTTTCCAGTTAGGGCTTATATTTGGGGAAATACAGTATGGCTGACAATCTTAATTGGGGCTTATTTTGGGGGTGGGGCTTATATTACAAGTGTCCTGAAATATGCTATTATTTTCTGGTTGGGTCTTATTTTTGGGGAAACAAGATATGTCTAGTTGCAAAGCCACAAATAAAACAATATATTAATAAATCCCCCACATCTTCTGAAATTTTAATATGCTAACTTTCCATGTA
>JAKJMR010018371.1:579751-609301 GCA_024449315.1 Daboia siamensis | reverse complement strand
TCATTTGCCACGTTATTTTCTTGAACATCTTAAGACTATTTACATGGCAGGATAATACCACTTAGAATCAACACATAATATGATGCAACAATGTTTTCTAGAAAAAGGGACAGAAAGAGAGAAGACATAGAGAGAGAACTTGCAAACTGAATGTACTGTTTTTTTAATTAGGTTTTGAATTAATAGTGCTTCAAAATCTTTGCAGGATTTTTCTCTTGCATTTCTCAGTTTGATTTCCTATTTTAAGTTGCATTCCTTCATTTTGTTTTGCAGGCAGTGATATGGTAGTGACTGAGCAAAGTGGCATTCATATTGTGACATCTCCCTATCAGATCTACCTCACAAAAACCCCCAAATACTTCAAGCCAGGAATGCCATATGAACTGATGGTAATAGAAATGATCAAAGAACCACATTAGCAATATCTTCCTCCACCTTACTGGGCTTCTGAAGAGCTGTCCAGACTTGGTTGTTCAAGATGCATGTGGAGGCTTAAGTTGCCACTATAGAGGATTGATTGATTGATTGGTATTGGTACACTGGATGATTTGCTGTAATGTATCTGCATAGAATTTACAGGAATTTAGTGACAAAAAGCTTTAGTAAATCAAGTTGTGAGCTGCCTGAAGTCTCTGTGAGTGAGGTGGGCAGCCATATAAATCTTTTCAATAAATAAATAATAAATAAACAAGCAAACAAATTGATTTAAATTTGGAGGAAGCTGCCATATTCCATGCTGAATCACCCCTTCTGGATTGTTTTAGGTGTATGTTACCAACCCCGATGGCTCACCAGCTGCGAATGTACCTGTGGTATCAGAGTCCGTTCATTCTGAGGGAACCACTTTGAGCGATGGGACTGTTAAGCTCATCCTGAACACACCCCTGAACAGTCAAAGTCTATCTATCACTGTAAGTCATTCTGACATTCTGTTAAGTTCCACTCAGTGCACTGACGAGAAGGGATGTCATAAGGAGGTGGATTCCCAGGAGGGAGGGGTACATTCCAGAGGAGTAAGAGGCAACTCAGTCTGGATGCTTTGTGTGAGAGAAAGAGAGTGAAGACAATGTCTCCCTAATAGTTCTCAGAGTATATTGTAGATACAGATCGTAGACTCACTATTACAGGCTGGTGTGAAATTGTGCAGCACTCAATGAAGCAACATGAAGATAGGTTTATCAGTTGCCCATTACGAAGAAAGCGAAGGACATACAGTGTCAGTAACATAAGCTCAGCCACTTTGCACATGCACAGTCAGACTCTGAGAGCAGAGACAGAACATACACTTGTAACCCAGCAGACATATGCATATATTTCATAAATTTTAAATATTAAAGTTTTTTTCCTGGGAGCGCCAAGTGGAATTCCATACAATGGCACCTTGGATGCCAGCAGGACTCTGCTGTTACTCAAGAGGGAACAAGGGATGAAATGTCTTTGCTATGATGCAAACTGTTTTTATGCACTTTTGCAGGAGAGCACACACAGGTATGAAAGACAACGCAAGAAAGTATATGCTGTGAAGCCTCTATGCACATTGTGTGACTGGAGAGTTTTCTTGGCTAGGAACGGACATGAATATATTATGTATGCCTGTTAGTGTAAGGGAGATCATTGTATCTGTATATTTGGGACTATTGCTGTCAGGTTGAGTGTAATACGATGACAGCTTTCCTTCATCTTCTTTTCTTTTTACAAGGATCACTAGATAATGTAATAGTCAACTAATCATGGTATATTGTGTGATCTGGTGATATCTATAAAGAGAAAGAAAGGTGGGGGAATAAATGGCCTTAGGCAGCTCCTAATGCACTGGGTAAAGTTTGTTTTTTAAGGGTAATCAAATAGACAACAGATCCCGTGGATATCCCATTTGCTTTTTCCGTAGCTCACCATCCTATCTAACCCTCAGGCTGCAACTCACTTTGCAATTTTGTTTTATTCAATAGCTATGCCCTCTCTCCACATCCCATTACAATATAACATTTGTTACACTCATAGTGACACGGAGATCTTTTTTCCCCTAAAGATGCAGATCATATAATAGGATCTCATTTTTTTTAATGGAAACAGGATGCTAGCCAGTACCTTTCTAGCCATTATTGTATTCTTTCAAGAGCCTTCATGTGGATGTCATTAAGTCCCAGCCTTAAAAGGAGTTGTAGTTGCTTCCTGATTAGGTTAATGCTCCATATTTACCCTGCTTAGGTTAAAACCAACCATAGAGAACTCCCAAGAGAACGCCAGGCAACAAAATCCATGACAGCCACAGCCTACCAAACTCAGGGAGGATCTGGAAACTATCTTCATATAGCCATTACATCTACAGAGATTAAGCCTGGAGATAACTTACCTGTCAGTTTCAATGTGAGGGGCAATCCAACTTCGCTGAACCAGATCCAATATTTCACATACCTCGTAAGTATTACAGTCCTGGAAAAAAATCCAGGAGTTGCTTTTAATTATTGTAGCCTTGAAGCCCCTGGCTTAACCTATCATCTCTAACCTTTCCATTAATCAGTATTTGTTCACCCTCAGATCTTGACCAAAGGGAAGATCTTCAAGGCTGGCAGGCAACCCAGGGGAGCTGGGCAGAATCTGGTGACCATGACTCTGCGTATCACTCCAGACCTCATCCCTTCCTTCCGGTTTGTGGCTTACTACCAAGTGGGGAACAGTGAAATTGTGGCAGACTCTGTCTGGGTGGATGTGAAGGATACCTGCATGGGAACGGTAAGTCAGTCTTCCCAATGGCTCTCTTAGCAATGATGCAAGCCCCCTTATTAGAGCTGCATCAGAAGTGCATAAACTTATTTTAAAGCATTTTAATAGTATTTTCCCCAAAACATTTCTTTCAGTTCGGATAGAGAAAGCCAATTATTTTCCTTGAACTGGCAATTTTTATGTCTGTTAAAGTACTGAACTATTCTTTCTTTTGTTTAAATAGTTGATTGTGAAAGGAGCATCTTCCAGAGATAATCGGATACAAAAGCCAGGAGCTGCCATGAAAATCAAATTGGAAGGGGATCCAGGTGCTCGGGTTGGTCTTGTGGCTGTGGACAAAGCAGTATATGTTCTCAATGATAAATACAAGATTAGCCAAACTAAGGTAAGGCCAGAAATTCCTTGATTTACAAGAATTCACCTTTCAAGACTTTTCCAAATTACAATACTGAAGAAGTACATTTTTTTTCTATGATGTGCACTAGATATGGGACACAATAGAGAAGAGTGACTTTGGCTGTACAGCTGGCAGTGGCCAGAATAATCTGGGTGTGTTTGAAGATGCTGGACTGGCCCTGATAACCAGCACTAGTCTCAACACCAAACAGAGATCAGGTATTTTGGGGATGGATGCTAACATCTGGGAGATGGCAGAGGTTTTCTTTTGGAAGCCAAGAGAAGAGCATTTGGCATTATGTGGGAATCAAAACACAAGGGCCAAAGCAAATAATCAAGTCACTTGGTTGAGATGGGCAGTTTAGAAATTAAACAAACAAACAAATAAGCAAGCAAGCAAAATGTATTCTTATCAGTGTGCACTGGAGGAACTTTCTCCAGAAAATAGTAGGAGGAACTCCAGAAGACAAAAGGATTCACTCCTATTTATACATTTCAGAAAGGAAGAGCAAATGATAAGAGTCATACATATGCAGAAGTATGCATAAATATTCATAATTAACAAACCCCATATTATTTCTACATTCAAGAAAGAATTATTGTCTTAATAAAAGAAACAGATCAGTTTGGTTGCCATAGAAATCTTGGTCAGGCTTACTGAGAACCAAGCACTTCAAGGTTGTCTTTTTCACATGCCAATTAGCACACGTTCCTTTTATGTTTCTCTTTTGCTAAAATGTCCCACTCCTCTAAGGATTCTTTTTTCCTCGCACCTGAAAAGTATGTTTCAGCATTTCAAGCGCAGAATATTGGCCTTTGGGTTCTTGAACTGCATGCAACGGTTCCAGCGTCTTCCACCAAGTGATTACTCAAATAGTAGGACAAATTCCAGATCGCTGTTTCTAACGGTGGTTCTAGAAGAGAGAGTTATAGTGCAGGCATCCTACTTTATTCCTACAGTTTTAGGAGAGGTCCACTCTCATCCTCTGCTGGTATTTTCCTGCTTTTTCCCATCATTTGTGGTGTTTCAAGGGGCAAAAAAGAGTCCAGTAAAACATGAAACAGCTGGAGATGCTCTTTGACTTCTTCCGTTGTGAGCCTTTCAGCTCAGGCCCAATGAAGAGCTGAGCTATGCCTTCCACCTTACTGCAGCTTCCCAGCACTAAAGTGAACTTTCCGTGAGCTGCTTTGGGTCTATTAGATATAGATCCAAATAACACATAATTAAGGCTTCAGATTGCATTTCCAGCCTGTTTTAAAATGGGAGGAAGTCCCACAGAAGGCAGCAGAAGTCCCTGACTCCCTTACTGTAGCCCATTTGTAAAGCTAATTGCCACAGGAATTAGCGCTGAACGTTATCTTCTTACTTTAAAGAATAATTGCTCCTACCTCTTCTCCCCTGCCTGGTTCAGATGCAAAGTGTCCTCAGCCTGCAAATCGGAGGCGTCGCCGCTCTGTTGTGCTGCTTGACAGCAAGGCAAGCAAAGGTATGTGACCAATAATGAAGTTTCTGGTAACAGAATAAAACTGCAGTCCATTTGCATTTATTGAATCAATTGGGAAATGGGTAAAGGAATGGAGGAAGACTACCCCTCTTTCTCTTCTTTCTCAAGCAAAATGGTAGAAAGTTAACAATCTTTATTAAATAGGATCATTCTTACCTTATCAATAACTTTGAGTGCTTGAATTCTGAGTGCAGTGGGTGGGTGGGTGGTACTTAAATGGCCCACTATTTTAATGTAGAATATAACTGGTTCTAGCTAAAAAGCTATGTTTTACACAGAAAAGTTTTAAGCGTTGCTTTTTGAGGGTTCTTGGATGGCAGCACTGATCAAGAATTGTTCTTGGTGAGGAGGAAGTAAGCAATGGCCAGTGAACTACAAGCAGCCCCCAAAGCAGGAACATCTGTGGGGATGCCTATGTACCAACATAGCAGTTCCAAATGGACAATCAATGCTCTGCCCCTTTTATTTGTATGGGGCTACAATCATCCCCTTCCTAAATACATCCATGCCCCAAAGCCCTAAAACACAGAACATGGATTAATAAATGCAATTAAAAGGACCACATTTAAAATAGAGAAAAAATATATTGAAAATTCTGCATCCCCTGCTCTGGTAATGGAATTATTTTATTTATTTATTTATTTATTTATTTATTTATTTATTTATTTATTTATTTATTTATTTATTTATTTATTTATTTATTTATTTATGGGATTATATCCCGCCCTATCTCCCGAAGGACTCAGGGCGGCTAACAACAATAACATACAATAAGTACAGAAATTAAGATAAAATTAAAATTAAAGGCCTCTGTACAATAAATTAAAATTAAAAATTAAAATAAATTAAAGATTAGAGTTAAAAATTGTAAACATAATTAAAATCCCTGTCAGTCCAGGTCAGCCAGATAGAAAAGGAGTGTTTTGAGGCTGCGGCGAAAGGACTGGAGATCTTGGGCCATCTGAAGCTCAGGGGGGAGCTGGTTCCACAGGGCTGGCGCTCCCACAGAAAAGGCCCTTCCCCTGTGGGTCGCCAGCCGACATTGTCTAGCCGACGGTACCCTGAGGAGGCCTTCTCTGTGTGAGCGTACTGGGCGATGGGAATTCGTTCCCAGTAGCAGATGGTCCTGCAAGTATCCCAGGCCTAAGCCATGTAGGGCTTTAAAGGTAAGTACCAGCAACCGGTAACCAATGCAGCTCACGCAGGAGGGGTGTAATATGGGAATATCGGGGTGCTCCCATCACTACCCGTGCAGCCGCACTCTGCACCAGCTGAAGCCTCTGGGTGGTCTTCAAGGGCAGCCCCATGTAGAGAGCATTGCAGTAATCTATATGGGAGGTAACAAGTGCGTAGGTGACTGTACGTAGGGTATCTCGGTCCAGAAAGGGGCGCAATTGGTGTACCAGGCGAATCTGGGCAAATGCCCCCCTAACCACGACTCCAATATGATCTTCAAAATTGAGTCATGAATCCAGGAGGACACCTAGATTGCGTGCTCTGTCAATGGGAGGTAACATCTTTCCTCCTATAATCAAAGATGGAACCTCTTGGACTAAATGAGATGTCGGTACGTAAAGTCACTCAGTCTTTGCCGGGTTGAGCCGGAGCCTGTTTTTTCCCATCCAAATCTGTACCGCTTCCAGGCAGCGGGACATCACATTGAGGGCATCACTGGGTTGGTTCGGGGTGGAGATGAAAAGTTGGGTATCATCAGCATATTGATGATACTTCACCCCGAAGCCACGGATGATCTCTCCCAGCGGCTTCATATAGATGTTGAACAGGAGGGGCGAGAGCACCGACCCCTGAGGCACCGCATAACTAAGGGGCCTATGGGTTGACCTCTGCCCCCCTGCCAACACCGTCTGTGAACGGCCCGAGAGGTAGGAGGAGAACCACCGCAGAACGGTGCCTCCCACTCCCAACTCTTCAAGACGTCACAGCAAGATACCGTGGTCGATGGTATCAAAAGCCGCTGAGAGATCTAATAGGACCAGGACAGAGGAATAACCCCTATCTCGGGCCCACCAGAGATCATTCACCAGCGCGACCAATGCCGTCTCCATGCTATACCCGGGCCTGAAACCCGATTGGTACGGATCCAGATACTCAGTTTCCTCCAGGACCAAAGGGAGCTGCCATGCCACCACGCTCTCTATGACCTTCGCAAGAAAGCGAAGGTTGGAGACAGGACGAAAGTTGTTTAAAATAGCTGGATCCAATGCAGGTTTCTTAAGGAGGGGCCTTACTACCGCCTCTTTCAAGGCAGCAGGGAAGTACCCTTCACTCAGTGAGGCATTGATAACTGCTAGGAGCCAGCCTCGTGTAACCTCCCGAGACGCATAGACCAGCCAGGAGGGACACAGGTCCAACAAACACGTGATGGCACTTAATTTCCCCATGATCCTGTCCACTTCATCCGGAGTCACAGGATCAAACTCTTCCCAAATGTTCTCGGCCAAATTCATCGTTTTCCTCTCGTCAGATACTGCCCAGTCAGAGTCCAGACCAGCCCGAATCTGAGCAATTTTGTCCACCAGATATTTACTAAATTCCTCGGCCCGTCCTTGTAAGGTGTCCTCTCCCGTCCCTTGATTTAAAAGGGAGCGGACCACTCTAAACAGGGCGGCCGGGCGGTTATCTGCGGATGCAATGAGGGTGGTGGAGTAAGCGCGCTTTGCCACCTCCATTGCCACAAGATAAGATCTAGAAAAGGATCTTAACTGTGTTCGGTCAGACTCGGACCGACTGGTTCTCCAAATGTTCTCTAGGCCCCTTCTCTGGTGTTTCATCTCCCGCAGGTCCTTGGAGAACCAAGGAGCGAGTCGGGACCTGCGCCGGGTCAGAGGATGCAAAGGCACAACACGGTTGAGAGCCTCCGAAGCAGCCTGTTGCCAGGCATTAACTAAGGACTCGACCGGGCTGTGGGAGAGGGAGGTAGGAGTCAATCCAAGTGCCATCTGGAACTTATCTGGTTCCATCAGGCGCCTGGGGTGGAACCATCTGGTCGGTTCCACCTCCTGACAGCGAGGGGTGACGTGACGGAGGCCCAACCGCAGGAGATAATGGTCTGTCCATGAAAGGGGTTGAGATGTTGGAGTAACCCCACCCAGCCCATTAAGCCACTGCCCAGAGATAAAAATAAGATCAGGCTTATTTCCCCCCTCGTGAGTCGGGTCCTGAATAATTTGGGTCAGGTCCATGGCCGTCATGGAAACCATGAACTCTCAGGCCACCTCTGATGCACTGCCCAGGGAAGGCAGATTAAAGTCTCCCGGAACCATAAGTCTGGGAAATTCAACCGCCAATCCTGAGAGGGCGTCAAGTAGCCTGGAATTAAGTATTTGCATTATATTAAAAATTGACAAAACAAACATTTGGCTGTACCTAGAGGATCAGTGAACCACCTGTGAATTTTGTTGCCAGAATTTAATGGCCAAAGAAATTTCTTCAGTTCATAGAAGCCTTGGGGATGTGTGGTAATCACTGAAAACCTCCAAAAATTCTTTATCTATTATTCTACCTGTTATGCAAGGAGGGGAATTTTGTTGAAAACATTTCTTTAAAATAATTGTATTTTTAATTTTAATTACATTGAAATACAAACCAAGTGAAATGGATTGGATTTCACCTTGGTTACCAGGTAGTTTTTAGGAGCATGTCCCCACCCCCACTCCCTGCATGCCATTCAAAGTCCAATTAACTCACATGGTATAACAAGATGGTGGGTTTGTTGTCACTGCGAGTTGTGAGGGGGGCACGGAGGGAGGCTCAGCCAATCTCACTGTACACATGTTGTACTTTGATAATAAATGTTCATTCAAGGTGAGCCCTGAGCCTGGAAGACATTGCCCAGGGTCAGTACAAAACAACCAGCACCATGAGAAGCTGGCCATGCCACTCAGCTAGAAATTTATTTTCCTCAAGCACACACTTATCCCTTCCCTTTCTCAACTGACCTAACAAGGAACATACTCAGGAATTGTCAGGATTCTTGGAAAACTGAAAGGATTTGGACTCCATATGCAAGGTTGCAGGGTGCCTTGGTGGAAAGAAGAGGAAAACTAAAGAAAAGAGTCTTTATGAGATTTAAAGCGCACATTTTCTTCAGGAGCAGATGATGGCTTACTCAAGCCGCCTGTTAGCATATGGCACCTAGAACGCTCCATATAGGGGTTAGAGATACACTGCAACATTTGACTGATTTTCAAAAACAGAGCATAAGTTTGAATGTTTTGGCAAAACTACAGTCTTAAGCAATCTTATGAAAATGACAATCCCTACTAACTAAAGTAGTGAAAAGTCAAAGAATGTTCAACTGTTCCTAGCAGCTGTCTGAGACAAGATAAACAACTAACTTCTTTTTTTAAAAAATATTTTATTAGTTTTCTATCATTACAATTTATTTGTGCTTAATAAACAATGTGTTGTCTGGATTAATTTTACCTAGTCATAAAGATTATATGAATTAGCCATTGTCAGTTTGTAATTTCTTTCTCACAGATCTTGCCATTTCTCTAATTCTATGTTATGCCCAAAGTTTTTTGCCCATATAATCATTGTTTCTTTCACTTGTTCGTCTTCCATTTTTAAGTTCAGCAGAAAATTATAAAAATGTTTAATCATTTTTTCATCAGAAGTCAACAACACCTGATCATACATCATTTGATCTTTGTAAAAGCCTTATGCTTTAACATCTTTGTCATACCTCGATTCCATTTGCAATTGGGGCCACCATGATATGTCAATGCCTTGGTCTTCTAGCTCTTGTTTAGATTTTAATTTCCCATCTGTATTTAGAATATCCTTATATGTTAAAAGTTTTTTCAAATTTAACTAAATTTGGATGTGTGAAAGGTTCCATCGTTGATAACCATTCTGGGATTTTCATGTAAATTTTAGGTTTTATCTTTTCCCATACAGATAACAATGCATTTCCTATGTAGTGATTTTGGAAATATGTATGAATTTTATTATTTTGATACCATAAGAATACATGCCACCCAAGTTATAAGTCATGTCCTTCTAAATATAATAACCTTTTATTTCTGAGGTTTATCTATTTTTTTAGCCATGTTATAGCACATACTTAGTAGTATAAGGTCCAATCTGTCCACATCCTTTATTTTCATTAGTTTCTTGTAGCATTTTCAATTTGATTCTGGCTTTTTTTCCTTGCCAAATAAATTTGAAGATGAGTCTATTCAAATTGCCAAAAAATTTTTTTCTATTTTTACAGGTATTGTTTGAAATAAAAAAAGTCTTTGGTAGAATATGTATTTTCACAGACGCTATTCTTCCTAGCACTGATAATTGTAGATTTTTCAGTTTTTGATTTAATAATTTTATATAATTATCTTTTTTTATTGTTGCACATCTTGCTGTTAGGTGTATTCCTAGACATTTCACTTTCTTAACTATTTGTAAATCTATTTTTTCTGACAATTGTGTTTTTTGCTTATCTGTCACACATCCAAATTTTTAACTATAACTAATTTTTTCTCTGTTTATTTTCAGCCCTGCTATTTCTCCAGATTCTCCTATCTTTTTGAGTAGTTTGCATATGGTATTCAACAGTTCTTCTAGAATAAATCCTAAGTCATCTGCAAATGCTTGTAGTTTGTAACTTTCATCCTTTATCTTCGTTCCTTTAATTTCTGGATCTTGTCTAACGTTTCTGTTGAGAACTTCTAACATTAACATGAATAGCAATGAGGATAGTGGACATCCGTGTCGTGCCTTTTTTTATATTGAAGTTCTCTGTATAATGTAGGGACGTGGTGGCTCAGTGGGTTAGGACGCTGAGCTTGTCAATCAGAAGGTCGGCAGTTTGGCGGGTCAAATCCCGAGTACCACATAACAGAGAGAGCGCCTGTTACTTGTCCCAGCTTCTGCCAACCTAGCAGTTCGAAAGCACGTAAAAATGCAAGTAGAAAAATAGGGACCACTACGGTGGGAAGGTAACAGCGTTCCGTGCGCCTTTGGCGTCTAGTCATGCCAGCCACATGACCACGGAGACATCCTCGGACAAGCGCTGGCTCTTCGGCTTTGAAACGGAGATGAGCACCAGCCCCTAGAGTCGGAAACGACTAGCACGCATGTGCAGGGGAACCTTTACCTTTACTCTCAGTATAATCTCCATTAACAATTACTTTTGCTGTTTGTTTATCAACTAACTTATTTGAATAGTTTATTTAGATATTCATTGTCTCTTGTTTCTCTTTATGCATATGACTATGAGAAATAGGATTGTCTAATGTTTCACAAATTTTGCATATTTTAGCGGAAGAGTTTCAGGACCAAGCCCTGCGTAAATGCTGTGAAGACGGCATGCACGAGAACCCCATGGGGTACACTTGCGAAAAGCGTGAAAAATACATCCAGGAGGGAGATGCTTGTAAGGCTGCCTTCCTTGAATGCTGCCGCTACATCAAAAGGATCCGCGATGAAAACGAACGGGAGGACGAGTTGTTTGCGGCAAGAAGTAAGTCGCTGGTTCTGGGTTTATTGAAAGAAAGGAACATTCAATCCACAATACCTGAAAACGTAGCACATAACAGCATCTCCAAAGCTTGGAAACCATTTGGAATATATTGTTGTTAGTATGTATTTAGATCTCATTGTCAGTAATTTATAGCTCAGCTTTAGTCCCAAATGCAGCCCTGAAAATGCAGGAGGAACATTAGAGGTTGGATGGAGTGAGGCCTCACTCGTGGAATCACATCACATCCAGCCTCCCAGTCCCTGGGCTCTCTCAGTCCCCATCTAGGTTAGGTCTATCTAGTGCAGAGACATTCTCTCATTAAATCACTGTTTTTAATTGAGCGGACCCAGGAATCTGCTGCTTCCTCTCATAGCAACCCACCACTTTTTAAAAAAACATTGCTGACCTTTAGGTTCAACTAAAGCACCAGCAGGTTTGGGGGAGGTCTCAGTAGTTGAAGAAAGCTGTCAGTGAAAAATGATTTGGATGGCTTGTTGAGTGAAAGTAGTGGCTGTGCATATCTTTCTTTGGTGGTAGTCTGCTTCAATTTTATTCCAGTTGGATCAGTGAACTTAATTTTCTTAATTTTATTTTATGTATACATATTAATCTAACAGAGAGTATAAAATAAGAATGGGAGAAATAGGTGGCTATGGAAACAATTATTAATTCCTGTTATAAGGACCCACCTCAGCTAACCACCCAAGAAAGCAGAACTCTTGAAACAGGCATTGTCTCAAAAGGAAATTTATTAGGGGTTAATGACAGTAGGGAATTCAAGGCAAAATCTAGGGAAAATTCCACTCAAACATATAGTTAAACCAGCAATATTCCTCATCCCACCAGAGTCGTAATGTCCATTTGAAATCCAGCCAATCCACAGGTGGCATGATGTGCGAGTGACTGGCACAGTTGGCTTGTATTTCAAGGTCTTCTCCAGTTTCATTTTTCTATAATCATCTCCCTGATAAGGGAGACACATTCCTTTCTCAAATGGATAGAGGTGGCAGAGGAAAAGTAGAAAGCAAAAGTTATCCCAAGCGAAAACAAATATCCCAGCTCCCTCCAGTAGAATGGCAGGCCCCGAAACAAAAGCACAAGAATATATATGCAAGGTAGACAATAAGGTTTTGGGGAGCTGACATACAGCCCCCCTAGAAGAACAAGAAATCCACCCAAAAGACAAAAAGGGAAGTGGAACAAACAATACAGGCATATCAATTAGGTTTATCGGGATATTGAGAATGGAAGGGTCTTAGAAGTTTAGGAGCTCTAACATGTTTCTGTTACAGCCACTCATTCTGGGCAGAAGGAAGATTCTTCCAAGCTACTAAGTATTATGTCACCCCATGGTGTATTCGAGAGTCCAACATGTCCTTAATCTCAAAGTGTTGTTCACCTTTATCCATGATAGTTGTGGGTGCCTGAGGTGCAGGTGGTCTAAGGTTAGAAGTGATCTCTGGTTTGAGCAAACTGCAGTGGAAAACAGAGTGGATTTTCTGTAAGTTCTTTGGCAAGCCAAATTCAACCGTCACAGGATTGATGATGCATTTGATAGGGAAAGGTTCTACAAATTTAGGGCCTAACTTATTAGAAGGTTGTAAAGACTGAAAATACTACATGGAGAGGTAGTATTTCCAACTTTATATGTTTTTTTGCTCCACCCTCGGTTTATCGGTTTGAATCTTATTGGCTTCTCTGGCTTCATCCAGAGCTTTCCTGACTACTGGCCAGGTATTTTATAACTGTTTAATCACTCTTGCAAGGTAGGGATTTCTGGCTCCTTGGTAGGGAGTTCATGCATGGCCACAAATGTTTGACCATTAGCTACTTGAAACGGAGTGAAACCTGTACTGGAGTGCACAGCATTATTATAAGCCACCTCAGCAAATAGTAACAGGTCAGACCGATTGTCCTGCTGATAATTAATGTAACATCTCAGGTATTGTTCTAGAACTGAGTTCAGTGTCTCTGTCCCCCATTCGTTTGAGGATGATGTGAAGATGATAACCCTTGAGTAGAACCCATCAAGTCCAGAAAAGTTTTCCAGAACTTAGAGGTGAATTGAGCCCCTTTGCCTGAAATAATATGTTGTGAGGCCCCATGAAAGTGATATATGCTTTGCACAAAGAATTTAGCTAAAGTTGTTGCAGTTGGGATCTTGGGGCATGGAATGAAATAAACTTGTCTAAAGAACAAATATGTTACAGCTCAAATTACAGTGTTTCCAGCATTCTCAGGCAATTCCACAATAAAATCCATAGAGATCTCTCTCCAGGGCGCTGACAGACTGGCTACCAGTTGAAGCAGTTCTGCAGATTTCCCTTGCCGCTGTTTAGCCACTGCACATGTGGGGCAGCTGGCGATGTAGCTTTCTATATCCTTTTTCAATGCAGGCCACCAAAATTGCCTTTTAATGAGATGTAAGGTCTTTATAAATCCAAAATGTCCAGCAGTTTTTGAGTCATATCCTGCTTGCATTGCTTTAAGCCTTAAAGGTGCTGGGATATAAAGTTTTTCTCCAATCCATGCTAATCTATCTTTTAACACACACAGGTTATTGTGGTTTAGAAACCACTTATTGGACTCTAATGCAGTTTTAAAATCCTGCAACAAAGTCTTTCCGATGGGAGCCACAGGTTTTGACTAGGCTCTGGTGGTTACAGGGGCTGCTAATTGATGAGGATGTAAAAATGGTTTAGTCACCTCTGCTTTTTTACTGTTATATTTTGGTAACCTGGATAATGCGTCAGCTAAAAAATTCTTTGCCCCAGGGAGGTAATGAATAGTGAAATCAAAACCATGGAAATGTTCGGACCATCTTGCTTGTTTAGGGGTGAGCTTCCTGGGGGTTTTCATAGCTTCAAGATTCTTATGATCAGTCCATAGTTGAAACAGTATTTTACTCCCCTCTAGGAAATGCCTCCAAGTAACGAGAGCCTATCATACCACATATGCCTCCTTCTCCCAAGCTGCCCACCTCTGCTCAGTCTGATAATTTTCTAGAAGTGTAAGCACAAGGTTGTAATTGTCCTTCCTTATTTCTCTGTAGTAAAACTGTTTCCACAGCCACATCACTAGTATCCGTTTGAATTATAAATGACTGTTCTGGGTCCAGATGTCTCAAAACCAGTTCCATAGAAAAAAGTCTCTTAAGTTTCTCAAAGGCTGCTTGACACTCTCCTGTCCATTTTAACAGTTGACTGGGCTTTGGCTTATCCCCCCCTCTGGTTTTAACAAGTTTGTGATTTGGAGTGCAATCTGTGCAAAAGATGGGATGAATTATCTGTAAATGTTCGCAAATCCTAGGAAACCATTTTACATAATATTTTGGATTTGGCTTAGTATTTTGGGTTTTGTAAAGACAATTTATAGTTTATTGCAATATGTGAATCTAGTTAACTGTGGGTTATTTAATAAAGTATTGTTAAAGAAACAATATCTTATTCCATCATGCATCCTGTTTTCCAGGTGATTTTGAAGATGAATTCTTTGGAGAAGATAACATCATCTCGAGATCTGATTTTCCTGAGAGTTGGCTGTGGCTAACGGAGCAACTGGATGCAGCACCCAACAGTCAAGGGTACTGGAGTTCAGCTATTTATATTAGCCCACTTTTCAGTTGAAAGGAAAATCTAATGATTGCAAAATTTATACAGGAATGGGGATGGTGTCTCTTCCAAGAGGAAAGTCATCAGATAAAATCCTGAGTAAAGTTTATTTTTCACCTCCTTTAGAAGAGAAAGCTTTTGTTTGTTTCTATGGTGGCAACTTGGCAGTCTGTTCTTTATTATGGTTAACAACAAGAATTCCATTTTTTAAAAAGATAGACACTAAAACTTACAACATAAAAAGTGCAACACTAATTAATCAATATGATTTATTACAGTGAGTTTTACAAACAATGATAAAATTTTAGCACATTGTCCATAAAATAAATAAATAAATAAATCCATAAAATAAATCTGAATTACCCAGAAATTTGCAATTAGTGCAGGTTCGCATCCTACCAGGCTCAAGGTTGACTCAGCCTTCCATCCTTCCGAGGTAGGTAAAATGAGGACCCAGATTGTTGGGGGCAATTAAGCTGACTTTGTAATAATGCCGCTTGGGTTGTGTGTGAAAGCCCTAATAAGCAGGCATATACATAGAATGAAGGCTACTGCTAAGCTTGTAAGCCGCCCTGAGTCTTTGGAGAAGGGCGGGATATAAATGGAATTAAAATAAAATAAAAAATAAAAATAATTTACTTAATAAGGGAATTTAAGACATGAAAATGTGCTTTTATAAACCAGCAATACATCAATACATGGATTGCATTTTCAACTATCTCTTTGCCACTAGGACAGACTCTTAAAAAATAAAGAATTTCCCCAAACTTTCTTTTAGGAGTAGATTGTGCAAATGTGAAAATGTGCTAAGGTTTAGGCTCTTTTAAATTTAAAGATGAATATTTAGTTTTAATATCTTGCTAGTTTAAAAAAGCAAAACTGGCTGCTTAAAAAAAACCATCTTTAGGGAGGGTTGACAAATGTAATTGCCTTTCTGCATTCATAATACATTGTTGAAGGCTTGATACATCCTGTTTATACTCATATCATCCTGTGAAAAGCCATGAATTCTGAATCTTAGCCAAGTTGATCCAGAGTTATCAGCCAGGATCAAAGGACCTAGGTCCTTTGGGGGGAAAAACCAGTAGTTTCAACCAAATAGAGATATGCATTGGCATATGCTGTTTTCCACACCTCACAACACTTCATGATGAAGGACACCATTAGCAACAATAACTCATCTTTCCCCTTGGAGTCTCCTACATGGAAGACAGTAGAAAGACCAGGAAATGGTAGTTGCAGAGAAAGCTTTTCAGCTCTTGCCACTTGGACTAGACTGGTTTGTTCTGCATCGTTTCCTATCGCAGGGCATCTTTGGAAGCTATTAGTAGAATCTTGAAGATAAAGAAAATGTGACAGTCACTTTGAATTTGATTTCAAAGTTATGAATAGGTAGTTGGGGATTATTTATCCAGCAGCAATCAAATTGTATTATCATATATATTTTCAATATTACTGTAGATTGCTTTCAATGAGTATTTTATTTTTAAACCCCCCTGTTGTAAACTTAGAATTTAATGGGAGAAGTAGCTGACAACAACTTCCATTTGGAACTCCTTTGTGTTTCCCACTGATTCTCAGCTCTTTTGGGAAGGAAGGAGGCTGTATGATTGGTAGGTCTAGGATTTGTCTATCTGATATTAGCTTCCAAATGCACATCATAATAGCTCTGCACAGGAATGATGTAATACAGCAGTTCTCATCTTTTCTTCACCACGGCCCCCTTTATACCTTTTGTGGCCATGGACCATGGCCACAGACCCCCAAGACATAACTCAAGATTTAAATCATAACATTTCTTCAAGCCAGGGATCCACGGACCACAGGTTGAGAAGCACTGATATAACATATTTCATTTTCTCCCTAGGATTTCAAGCAAGACACTGCCTTTTTACCTGAGGGATTCCATCACAACCTGGGAGGTGCTGGCTGTGAGCATTACACCCACAAAAGGTAAAGAATTATGAACGATAGAGCTAAAATTGGTAGATATGAAAAGCACCTAAGTAAAATTATCATTTTGGGGTGGGGCCTTTGTCATTGGCCTTCCTTGCAGGGATCTGTGTGGCTGAACCTTATGAAATAACAGTCATGAAGGATTTCTTCATTGATCTTCGATTGCCATATTCAGTAGTGAAGAATGAGCAGGTGGAGATTCGAGCTATTCTGTACAACTACGCTGATGATGATATTTATGTAAGTTTTGGGACTGTGACAAGAGTGGGGAGTTTAGAAATTAGGAAATGTTCATGACTTGTGTTGCTATCAATTCTTTGACATCCAGAGTTTATGTATTTCCAACTCTAAGACACAGCATTTTCTGACCAATAAAAAGTGCCAGTGATGGAGGCAATGGTTGTTTGCAAAGGCTGTTTGGATCAGAGTTGCTTAAACCTTTTGCTTTCAGGACCCCTTCCCCCTTTAGGAAATTATGGAGTCCCCCCCAAAGATCTTTTATTTGTATAGGCTATATTTCTCAATCTGTACGATACTAAAAATTAAAATGGATGCATTTTAATACGTGTTTCCCTGAAAATAAGACCCACTCTGAAAATAAGCCCTATCCTTATTTTTTGGGGTGGGCCTAATATAAGTACTACCCCAAAAATAAGCCTGGGGGGAATGGGCGTGGTCAGCACAAGAAGTGGCAAGTACGTGGGTGCTGACAATGTTCAGCAGCAGCCAGAGCCTGCCGGCTCCTTGGTGTAGCACAGGTAAGTCCAAAGGCGGAGGCAGAGGAGGGGGGACGCAGGCAATCCAGACATGTTGCCAATCACTCCATTTCCAAGCATGCCATAGCTGTGCAAACACTTTTTACCTGGATGGAGAAGTAATGGACATCTGCTTACAAATGGGGTGTTTTGAAATGGAGCTAATCACTCCATTTCAAAGTGCCCCATTTGCAAGTAGACGAAGCTTCCAGTCTCCATCATTTCTCCATCCAGGCGAAAAATGCATCTGCCCTGGGAAGCTCTGCAAGCCGTGGCAGCCGCGGGCAAACAGAGGGTGGGAGGGAGTGGGCCGACCATAAAACAAGACATCCCCCCAAAAAATAAGACCTAATGGGGTTTTGTCCAAAATAAAATATAATTATTTTTGGGGAAACACAGGTATTTATTTACTGAATCATAAAAAAACATTAAACCCATCACATATTAACCAATAGAATATTTTTCTTGAAAAAATGGCATTTTAACAAATAAAAATAATACCAAGAAGAGTAACATTCTTTTAAATGTTTGCAAATACCTTTAATACCTGGCAAATAATTTTGATACTGTGGGCCCCTGTGAGGGTTTTAGAAGATGACCCCCATGGCTCCTCAGATCACAGTTTAAAAAACACTGGTTTAGATCATCATCTCTGCTCCCTTTGTGTTTTCTATTGAGAAGTGCTCTTGTTAGGCTTAATATTTGGGTGGCCTTATTTGCATAAATACTCTGATGCATTGAATTTTCACACAGTCCTCTTTTCTACCAGTCCATGAAGAAGTGAACTGAAGAATAAATTGCATGATATGATGTATGTGTACCCCTCTTCTACATGTCATTCCATGTATTACAATGACTTGCTGATGCAGGAATAGACTCAGTGGGGAATGTGTTTGTGTCATCTATGGGAGAGCTGGATTTTAAATGATTCTCACGGCCAAAGCAGCCTCATGGCTCATCTGCTTTTCTCATCCTCACTAGGTGCGAGTGGAATTGTTACACAACCCAGCCTTCTGCAGTGTTTCCACAGAAACACAACGATACCGAGAGCAGTTCACAATTCAAGCCCTGTCTTCCAGGGCAGTACCATTTGTCATAGTCCCATTACAGCAAGGATTGCATGATGTTGAGGTCAGAGCAAGTGTCCGGGGACAGTTGGCATCAGATGGTGTGAAGAAGAAGCTGAAAGTTGTAGTAAGTAACAAGTGGGATTACCTCATGGCTTCTGGAGAAAGAGAGGCTGTAACCAGAGGTTACATTAATTTTATTAATGAACCTTCATTGAAACAGAAAGGCATTTTGGTCTCAAAACTTTACACAAAATGGCATATCTACCATGGTGGCTAAAATGGTCTAATTTGTTATCCATCTTGGACTGTCCTATTGTTCTGATTGTCCTTGAAAATTCCTAGAATCTTCCCCTAGCAAAATTTGGTTGGTTTGAAAATGGGGAAATGGGGCAGACCTCACTGCTTGGGGAGTTCTTTCATGCAAAGCAAATATGTTCACTGTTGCAGCCAAGATTCTTTTGGTCCAGTCTTTCCTCCTCCCAATCCCTCCTCCAACTGCAATAAAAAAAATCTCTGCCACATGAAACAATTACCCTTTATACCTCAGTGGTGTGATTTGGTAGGTGGGCTGGTGGATGGGTATGAGACCAAGGGCTAAGAATAGCAATATTGCCAAAAAGAAAAAAAAAGTATGTGGGGTGACTAGCCAGAGTTCCGTATGGCAAGGCACTGTGGTATTGCCAGGGTAGGCATGCGTTTCCCTCCTGTCCTTGGACTGGAATGGGATGACATCTTTGTCTTAGCCCCTAAAATGCTTGCCCACCACAAATTCGAACAAATTTAATAACACTATTGAATTCTGAAAAGAAAAATATCAAGCCAGCCATTTCAAAACGTAGAAATAGAATCCATTCAAACACATCTCTGCACAATAACCCAAGCTGAATCTGTATGGATAGGTCTCAGCTAATAAGAACAAGATTAACAACAGTGTGCAGGAGGGTGCTTTTCAAAATGAAGTTTGGGAGCAGAAGATTGGAGAGCAGTGGTTGCAAACAGATGTGAAAATAATTGCTAACAACTAGGAAGTGAGTGCAGTTGATCCCATTCAAAAATAATTCATGTTGAAGGCTGAGTATAATAAAAATGCAGTACAAGGCTAGCTGCCATTAGTATTGCAAGTAGCAATCTGCTAGTGTCTGGTACAGGTAGTCCACGTCTTTCAACAGTTTGTTTGTTTGTTTGTTTGTTTATTTATTTATTTATTTAATTAATTTGTATACCGCCCTTCTCCCGAAGGACTCAGGGCGGTGAACAGGGCACATATAAAATACAAGATACAAAAGTTAAAAAAGAATTAAATATAAGCCCAAGCTAAAACAATAAATAACAATATACAAACCACAATAAAAACCCCAACACATCCCCTATCAGGCCAGGCCGGCTAATTCAAATAAAAAGGTCTTCAGATCACGTCGGAAGGAGCGAAGGTCAGGCGCCGTCCAGAGCTCAACCGGCAACTGATTCCATAAATCCGGGGTACCCACAGAGAAGGCCCTCCCCCTGGGGGCCACCAGACGACATTCTCTGACCGGCGGCACCCTGAGGAGGCCCTCTCTGTGGGAACGCACAGGGCGGAGGGAAGTTGACGCCGGCAGCAGGTGATCCCTGAGGTCCTCCGGACCCATGCCATGTAGGGCCTTAAAAACCATTACCAAAACCTTGAATCTCACTCGGAAGACAACTGGTAGCCAATGCAGCTCGCGGAGCAGAGGTGTAACATGGGAGTATCGGGAGACTCCCAAGACAACTCTCACGGCTGCATTCTGTACCAGTTGGAGCCTCCGAGTGGTCTTCAAGGGAAGCCCCATGTAGAGAGCGTTGCAGTAGTCCAGACGAGAGGTCACGAGCGCATGAGTGACCGTACACAGGGCATCCCGGTCTAGATAGGGCCGCAACTGGCACACCAGGCGAACCTGGGCAAAGGCCCCCCTAGTCACCACCGCTATATGGTCTTCCAAAGTAAGCCGCGAATCTAGGAGGTCTCCCAAGTTGCGGGCCCTATCTACGGGGGGTAATAGATCACCCCCCATGGAAAGAGGTGGAATATTCTGAATATCCCGGTATGCCGGTATGCACAGCCACTCAGTCTTGTCGGGGTTGAGTTGAAGTCTGTTCCTCCCCATCCAGACCCGAACCGCTTCCAGGCAACGGGACATCACGTCGAGGGCATCACTGGGTGGTTTGGGGTCGAAATGAAAAGCTGGGTATCATCAGCATACTGATGATACCCAACTCCAAACCCATGAATGATCTCACCCAGTGGTTTCATGTAGATGTTGAACAGGAGAGGTGAGAGGACCGACCCCTGAGGAACTCCACAAACGAGAGACCTAGAGGTCGACCTCTGCCCCCCTGCCAACACCGACTGCGAACGTCCCAGGAGAAAGGAGGAAAACCACTGAAGAACTGTGCCTCCCACTCCCAATCCCCTGAGACGCCGCAGCAGGATACCATGGTCGATGGTATCGAAAGCTGCTGAGAGGTCTAATAGGACTAGGACAGAGGAATATCCCCTGTCCCGGGCCCTCCAGAGATCATTCACCAGAGCAACCAATGCCGTCTCCATGCTGTACCCGGGCCTGAAACCCGATTGGTACGGGTCTAGATAATCCGCTTCATCCAGGACCAGAGGGAGCTGATGCGCCACCACACTCTCAACAACCTTCACAAGGAAGCGAAGGTTGGAGACCGGACGAAAGTTATTTAACACAACTGGGTCCAGGGCAGGCTTCTTGAGGAGAGGTCTCACCACCGCCTCCTTCAAGACGGCGGGGAATCTACCCTCACTCAAAGAGGCAGATATGACCGCCTGGAACCAGCCTCGTGTCCTCTCCCGGGCTGCATAAACCAGCCAGGAGGGGCACGGGTCCAATAAACATGTGGTGGAGCTCAACCTCCCCATAATCCTGTCCACTTCCTCCGGGGTCACAGAATCAAACTCCTCCTAGATAACATCGACAAGACCGCCCGTGTCCTGATCGTCAGACTCTGCCCAGTTGGAGTCCAGTCTGGTTCGAATCCGAGCGATTTTGTCCGTCAGATGTTGACTAAACTCCTCAGCACGACCCTGCAAGGGTTCCTCCCTCACCTCCTGATTAAGGAGGGAGCAGGTCACCCTAAACAGGGCGGTCGGGCAGTTATCTGCGGACGCGATAAGGGCGGAGAAGTAATTAGACCTCGCCGCCCTTATCGCAGTGAGATAAGACCTAATATAGGTTCTTAGTCGCAATCGGTCGGATTCGGATCGGCTAGACCTCCAACAGCTCTGGAGGCCCCGTCTCCGACGCTTCATCTCCCGCAGCTCCGCAGAGAACCATGGAGCTCGCTGGGATCTGCACCGGGTCAGGGGCCGCAAGGGTACAACTCGGTCAAGTGCCTCCGTGGCTGCCCTTTCCCAGGCTTCCACTAAGGCATCCACCGAGTTGTGAGCTACGGAGGCAGGTGGGGACCCCAGCACTGCTTGGAACCTATCAGGATCCAATAAGCGCCTGGGGCGGTACCATCTAGTTGGCTCCATACAACCACGGCGGGGGGTGGCAAAACGGAAGACCAGCCGCAGGAGATGATGATCGGTCCATGACAGGGGCATAATAATTGGGGAGCCCCCACCAAGATCATCTAACCACCATCCAGATAAGAAAACCAAGTCAAGGGTGTGGCCTCCCACATGAGTTGGTCCAAGAATTACTTGCGTCAGGTCTATGGCCGTCATGGAAGCCATGAACTCCCGAGCTAACTCAGATGATCCTCCTAGGGATGGTAGATTGAAGTCACCCAAAACTATAAGTTTGGGGAACTCAATCACCAACCCTGAGAGGATGTCGAGTAGCTCAGGCAGGGGTGCCGCTGCGTGACTAGGCGAAAGACACCAGCAGCAAGCCCAACTGCGCCCCAGGACCACATCTCAAAAAGAGAGACTCACACCCGACTATCTGGAGAACAGTGGTCTCCCGCGGACACAAGGTCTCCCTAATAGCTACCGCCACTCCCCCGCCCCTACCTTGAGCCCGAGGCCGGTGTAGCACCCGGAAACCTGGTGGGCAAAGATCAACCAAAGGAACACCACCCTCTGGACCCAACCAAGTCTCCGTGATGCAAGCCAGGTCCGCATGCTCACCCTCAAGTAAATCCCGGACAAGGGGAGCCTTATTAGCAACGGACCTGGCATTCAGGTACACCAGCCGGAGCTCAGGTGGCTGCACATTCTCGCTCCCGGGACCTCGGGGAAGAAGCAGAGGGTCGGAGCGCCTCACCGCTTGTAAATAGTGGAGATGCCATCCCTGATATCGATGCGGCACTCTGTTCATACACCTGCTACCATTCTCCAGTGTCGTGGGAATAGGTAATCCCACGACCCGCTCCAGAGCTCCGGAGGAAACCGACCCCCGCTCCCCCCCACGCGATCAATCCTGGACCTGGCCTGAACAACAGTTGATGGACTACTCCCCATTTCCAAACAACCACAAGAAATACCCACCCCCCTCCCTAACCCCACAAAAAATTTAACTAAAAAACTAACCAGGGGCCTCTTATTAAATTTATACCGGAGGCCCCTGCCCCTGCCCAGCCATCTCTCAGGGTCCCAACAATCGGGCCCTTCATCAAGATTAAAAGTGGCAGGAAAGGCGGGTTGCACCCAGGAGGGGGGGCACCCCTGAGGGCGAACAAGTCCATGCTGGTGTAACGAATATAAACCATAATTAACAAGCAAATCCAGGAGAGGACAGTCCCATGGTAAATTAATCAGGAGGATATAAAACAGAGGGTAAGTGGGTGTCCAGGCTGTCAACCCAGCTTCACTGCCACTCAAGCTGGGTGACAGAAGTTACAATGGTACTGAAGAAAGTGATTTATGGCCGTTTTTCATATTTACAAACATTGCAGTATCCCCATGGGCACATGATCAGAATTCAGATACCTGGCACCTGACTCATGTTTATGAAGGGTGAAGTGTCCTTGGGGTCATGTGATCACCTTTTGTAACTTTCTGACAAGCAAAGACAATGGGGAAGCCAGATTCACTTAGAAACTGTTTTACTAAATTAGCAAGTACAGTGATTCACTTAGCAACTGTGGCAAGAAAGGTCGTAAAATGGGGCAAACCTCACTTATCAAATGTCTCACTTAGCAACAGAAATTTTGGGCTCAACTGTGATTGTAAGTCAAAGACTAACTGTACCTGTAATCTGTTATTTGACCACAGGAAGGCATTCATGCATTTCTTTATCCAAGGAAGCTTGGCAGATGTTCTAAAACCAAGTTGACTGTGATTAGCAAACAGGCAGCTTTATGGATAGAATCTCGAAAACCTTTCTTTCCTAAACCCTTGGCTGTTTGGATCATTACAAACAGTTTCAGAAACTGGCAAATCATCAAAAGCATTTTTAGAAGGATATATATGGATATTGATAGGGTAATTGGGGATAATTGGAATGTTATCCAACATATCTGGAAGGTATCAAGTTGGGAAAGACTGAATAAGTAAAATGAATAGAAGTAGGGCTGTATATTTAGATTATAAAAGCACATATGAATACATTCTTTGTTATGACCAAAGTCGAGCAACCTAAAAGAAGTTAAAGCTTTAAAATGTCCATTGATTTTTATTAGATAAATAAAGCAATAGCATGAATGTTTGACCCCCAGGAATATTACTGTAAGATAACAACACTATTTAATACCCAGGATGCAAACAGTATTTAAAGTTGCACAGTAGAGTAGGTTGGCATAGGATTGTATTTCATAATGATAGTAATAATAATAAAATAAATTTTAAAGAAAAATAGGAGAAAATCAGAACCCCCATGAATTTCTGTGACTTTTGGAGAAAAATCCTTTTGGATGATGCTTCCTGTTATTTAGATATTTCTAGGCACATGGATGTGGGACCTGGTAAGAGTCCTCTGGTAAGAGTCCTTTGGGACTCTTATCAGAGGATTAAAAATATCTTAGCCAGTACAAGAAACCCCAGGAATTAAAAGTTCTGTCTAACATTTACTAACAGATTCCAAAACAAATCCCAGAATTTACAATCATCACAGGCAAGGCTAATTTATCTGGAAGTCACCCAAGGTGAAGTAAATCCAAATAGCACCAGGGCAAATCTAATTGGACGGGGAGTATTACTCTTCTGCAACAAAACTTACATCAGCCTTGGAACAAAGACTGGAGATGCTTTTATTGTCTAAACTTCATCAGATATATGGAATATCACTCTGTGAGAGGCAGACTATGCACACAACACACAGCAGCTGTTATTGGGCAAGAAGAAAGCATGGGAGTCAGAATAAGCAAGAACTTCTTGAGTGGCCAGAGACATTCTTGTCGCCCCCCCCCCCCCCTTTAATCTGAGATAAGGAAGCTCAGGGATTTCTGAATATCTAGCTACAGGATGGGGCAAGGATCCATTAAGACCCAATCGTGGACTGGTGGATAAATAGAAATTAATCTTCAGTAGAGGGCCAGGCTGATCTGGCTATTAAGAAGATAGGAGGCTGACCTAACTCTTTTTCTATTGTGCATCCAAGCTACAATTCTATTACTGAATATTTTACTATATTTCTAAGAGATGCTACAGGGGAGTCTTTGTATTTTGTAATTACCGTTTTGAAGTACTTGTTGCTGTCATGCATATTTTTATTTGTAATTAGACTCTCATAAAGGATTGTTCTGGTATCTTTTTCTATAACAGCCTGAAGGGATGCGGAAAGATATTGTGACTGTTATTGAACTAGACCCAAGTACAAAAGGAGTTGGTGAGTAACTCTCATTAATTCCCATTATACCTTTTACTAAGTCCTGGGGATGTCACAGTCCTTTCACCTGCTTGCTTTATTGTTTCCAGAGAAAAGAGGATCTTTTTACCATGACAATTTCAAATAAAAGTTATTTTATTTTTCAAAAGCTATGTGCTCACAGACAATTATATTCCTTCCTGTTAAGTGCTTATTAAGATAATGATGTTGAATTCCATTTATTATTGATTATTAGAAACAATGCCAAAGAAGTACTTAATGTGGAATGTGGTATTTTTCTGTTCCTATAATTTCCCTCATTTTCTTTTCCATTTTTCAGGTGGAACACAGGAACAATTGATCAAAGCCAATAAATTAGATGACAAGGTGCCTGACACAGAAATTGAAACCAAAATTAGTGTTCAAGGTAAGAAATAGTTATTTGAAATCCAGGCTTCTACATCTGTTGGACAGAGAAAATGAAATATTCCCTAGCCCGATTCTTGCTGCAGTCCACTGGCACTGGAGAGGGACTCCTAGATAGGACAATAGCTCTCTGCCCTTCCATTCATGAATAGATGAAGCATAGATGAATAGATGAAGCCTTCTTATTGGATTCACAGGTATAATGGCTCTATCCCACTTCTGACATTTAAACCTTATTACTTTTGTCCATATGGGGAAATCAAAGTAAGTATGCTCCAGGTCCTGACGTTTAAACAGTGTAATCTCATGAGACCTAGGAAGCATTCCTTCTTTGTTGCAGTACCTGCTGTCTGGAATGCCACTCTCCCCCAGATGCATACATGTCCAATTCTAATAACATTCAAAAAGTCATTTAAAAATTGGTGGTTTTCCTTGTAGAGTCCCTTTAAAAGTTTGGTTTTCTACTGGTATTGAGTTAGTGTCAGATCTGCCATCACACTGCTTCAACCCTACTTTGCTTTAATGGCAGGCTGCCATAAAGTATGAGGGAAGGGAAAGGCGAATGCAGGGAGAGGGCATGACAGGAAGCAGAAGTGCCAACCAGACACAAGTTGAACAGCCCAAGGACACTGGCATAGGAATAGAAGACGCATCAAAGAGGCATCAAACTTCAGAACTGTTACTAAAACAGCTAATTTAAACTTTATTGGACACTAGTAAGATGACCGGGGGGGAAGGCCTTGGAGAGGGGAAAAGAAACAGCTTTACACAGGAATCCCTAGATCTGGCTTGTTCTGCACTGTGACCACTTGGCTTTTGTAAAAATATACCTTTCACTGTAAATGGAGTTGAGGGTCTTTCTTTCCTAAATGCCCAAGCTGGGACAGGCCTGACAATCTTTTGGTCAGCTATATCCTTTTCTATATGTATTTTTTTGTTCTTTTTAACCACAAGTCATCCAGAATTGCTAAGGAGTCTGGCAATCTTGAAACTGAATTAAATAAGTTAGTTAATAAAGCTCCTAATTGGTCCTGGAACCTAATTACCTCGGGCTTAATGCTCTAAAGAAGGTATAGTGGAGTTGGAAGCAAGATTAGACTAATCATTTGCTATAAAGGTATTGAAGCTTAAAGCAAGATCACAAAGTACCCAACTTCTAACATGCTTGGCAATTTTTTCACATTCAGGTGACCGTGTGGCTCAGATTATTGAAAACTCAATTGATGGAAGTAAACTCAATCATCTCATTATTACTCCTTCTGGCTGTGGGGAGCAAAATATGATCACCATGACTCCATCTGTTATTGCCACCTACTACCTGGACACAACAGGGCAGTGGGAGACTCTTGGCTTGGATCGCAGGACTGAAGCTGTCAATCAGATCAAGAAGGGTAAGGCAAGCTGTCTTCAGACATGTTTTTCCTCAGGGGATGGAAATGTCAGATTCATTCATCCCTAAAATGAACAAATATAAGACCCACAGAAGTCAAGAAGCCAAGTATTCTTAAATGTATGGTGGGACTTTTGTTGTTGTTGTTGTTATTGTTTTTCTTTCACAAGGTAAGTTTCTGCTAGCTTAGCTAAGTATATCACTTCTTTAGCCTGGAGGAGTGGAGATGGTCATAATTATTGCTGAGAAATATTTACATATCGGCTCATAGAATTATCACAATATTCTATTAAAAGCAAAGACATTTTCATCTCTTTTTGTGGTGAGAATTATTGTTCTGATATCAAATGCCTCTTTTTCAGGCATACAGGACAGCAGTACAAATTTTATTCTTCAGTTCCTTTTGTTGTTGTTGTTAAGGTTGCTTGCTTTCAGAATCTCAGTAGCAGAGTGGGGTAGTTTTACACTGAGACTAGAACACAAATCAAAAGAATTGTGCAAAGGAAATGCAGCTCCAATGAGACTCACAGCAAAGAAAGAGGAATGCAAAACTTCTCTGGATGCAAGTGTGCTTTTGTATGGCTGGAGCTAAATTTCACAGCTCTTTCTACCTTGTCCCTTTTCAGGTTACACCCAGCAGTTGGTGTACAAGAAAGCCGACCATTCCTATGCAGCATTTCCAAAGCGCGACTCTAGTTCTTGGTATGGACAAACCTGTAGCCATTACTTTGAGATCATGGAAGGGCTTTCCTCTAACTTTCTTTATAAATGTTCATATATTTTCATTTTCTAACTTCTGCTGGAGCATCTGGCTCTCTGTCTTTGCTTTATGTTTTTTACTTTCTTAATTGCTTTCTACCTACCATTCTCTTCTTTCTAGCACAGGGGTGTCAAACTCAATTTCATTGAGGGCCGCATCAGCATTGCGGTTGCCCTCAGGGGGCCGGGTGGGTATGGCCAGGGTGGGCGTGGCCTACTGGGTGGGCATGGCTAGAGTGCGTATGGCCTACTGGGTGGGCGTGGCCAGCTTTACATCATTCACACCAAGGGTGCCTATGGGGGCCTGGTCAGGAGTGGGACAGATCTGAGGGTCTCTGGCAGAAGGAGGGTCTCTGGGCCAGGGCCAAGGCAGTGGGGGCCGTTCCCTCACTGTTTCCAGGATGGCTTTGCGGGCTGCATGAAACCACTTCGTGGGCCGGATCCGGCCCCCGGGCCTTGTGTTTGACATGTCTGTTCTAGCAGCTCCTTCCCATGCGGTGCTTCAGTCAAAATACTTTCAGAGAAAATACTTTTTTCCCCAATCTTTGGTCAGTTCAAGGTGATGAACATACTTGATATTCATGCCTTCTGTTTTTCCCACAAGAACCCTGTGAGGTGAATTGGGCTGAGAGAGGGTGAAGGGCCCAAAGTCACCCAGCTGGCTTTCATGCTTAAGGGAGGCTAAGAATGCACAATCTCCGACTCTCTAGGCTGGTTCTCTCAATAGATAGATATGCTATTTCAGTGGGGAGCTACCCTCTGAAAGAACTCAGTTCTACCAACTATTACTAACCCATATGGAGCAAATGCTAAGAGTTTATATTTGATAGTCACAGGAACTGAATTAAGGAATTCTCATTCTCTTAACTCTTATCCTGCATTTCTTCCAAAGCTCTTGTTCCTATGTACTGTTGTGATATAACAACATTGTAATTCCTCTTAAACTGACTCAATGCCCTATTTCTCTTGATATGGTCTTGAGTCCTTAGTTAGTTGAACTTTTTTTTCTCTTTCAGGGTTGTA
Organism: Daboia siamensis; assembly: GCA_024449315.1. NCBI lineage: Eukaryota > Metazoa > Chordata > Lepidosauria > Squamata > Viperidae > Daboia > Daboia siamensis. The sequence continues at coordinate 580,465 of JAKJMR010018371.1, read as the reverse complement.
GGAGAGATGAGGATGACCGATTTTAATCTTTAAATGTTTCTCATCGACACATGCACAGCTTCTACTGTTGTTGTGCCATAATATAGTGGTGTGGTGATTCTGAACAAACCACTCTTCCCCTCTCCCTTCTAGCTAGCAGCAACCTAGTCATATTTGGCTGACAAAATCAAGCAAGCAACTACTTCATTTAAAAATGGTTGGTTAATGCATTATCTTCTTTACAGGCTAACAGCATATGTTGTAAAAGTCTTTGCCATGGCTACCAAAGTTGTACCAGAGATTAGCCATGAAATCATTTGTGGAGGTGTGAAGTGGCTCATTCTGAACAGGCAACAACCAGATGGAGTGTTTAAAGAAAATGCCCCTGTAATCCATGGAGAAATGCTGGTATGATCTCCTCCCTCCCTCCCTCCCCTGCTTGATTTAAATAAATCTAGAGACTTTCAAGTTCTTAACAAAAAAATCCAAACCTGTGTATTAAAGACAAGATTGTACTGTGCAAGGTGGTTCATTGCTAGATATTGGCCAGCCAAGAGCTGTATAGGAATTCAGGCAGGACATGTGGATGTATACCATTATTTTATTATTATTGTTCATTGCACAGTCAGCCAGATATTCAGACTGGGTATTGTTGTTATTGTTGTTGTTGTTGTTGTTGTTGTTGTTGTTATTATTATTATTATTATTATTATTATTATTATTATTATTATTATT
>JAKJMR010018371.1:563920-579741 GCA_024449315.1 Daboia siamensis | reverse complement strand
TTATTATTATTATTATTATTATTATTATTATTATTATTATTATTATTATTGATTTAATCTTCAGTTTGATTCACAGTCTGGGACTGGTAAAAACTTAACAGTGAAAGTCTTAACCAGGGACCTAAGAGCTATTAAGGTAGCATCTGAGTATATAGCAGTTCCAAGTAGGGTAATTTTTTGCAAAGTCAGGATATATGATTATTATTATTATTATTTCTCTATAATGAAATGTTTTATAGCACTAGAAAATAAGCAAAACCACAAAAATATGTAGCTTTTCAGAGAATATGCAACCATCTGTGAAATATGTATTAAAAAAAACAGGACTGGAATATCACCAGTAGAAGCATGATGAAGGGCAAATAGGGTAGCCTTGGTAAGATATGACTTAATGAGACCTCTGTGCTCTATCCACCCGCTTGCTTGCCCCTTCTCCCCCAGCTCTCCCTCTACCTGACTGTGGCGATCTCTCCCTCCCTGTGGTGAGTTGACCATGTGGAGTTGTCCTGTGGCCACTTGGCGGCAGCAAGTTGGCAAGGGGGAGTTGGTGGTGGCAAGCTGGCTATGGGGATCTAGCTGTGGCAATTTGTCCCATTTTGCTCTTTGCCTGCCCTCTTTCATAAAGAGGCTGGAATTCTGGAATGTAGAATTTTATTTGTCTTTCTGAAGTAGCATCAAATGATCAGCTTCAGAGTTTAAAGCCTTGAAATTGCCTAGGTCATGCCTGGCTTAAGGCAAATAATTGAGTTTCATTAAAAGGACTAATTTCTTCTGTAGACAAACTGGCAGAAAATTCCTTTCACAGAGTTTGCTGCCCTTTGTTCTTTCTCTCCTCCTTGTTAGGGTCCTTGTTAGGACGCAGTGGCTCAGTGGGTTAGGACGCTGAGCTTGTCGATCAGAAGGTCGGCAGTTTGGCGGGTCGAATCCCGAGTGCCGCGTAGCAGAGTGAGCGCCTGTTACTCGTCCCAGCTTCTGCCAACCTAGCAGTTCGAAAGCACGTAAAAATGCAAGTAGAAAAATAGGAACCACTACGGTGGGAAGGTAACAGCGTTCCATGCGCCTTTGGCGTCTAGTCATGCCGGCCACATGACCACAGAGACGTCCTCGGACAAGCGCTGGCTCTTCGGCTTTGAAACGGAGATGAGCACCGGCCCCTAGAGTCGGAAACGAGTAGCATGCATGTGCGGGGGAACCTTTACCTTTACTTTACTATTTATTTATTAGCATTATTTATTAGCGTTAACTTTGATTGGGATTTTTTTGTCTCCTCCCCCTCCCCCGCTTTCTTCTAGGGAGGCACTAAAGGTGCTGAACCAGACGTATCTTTAACATCGTTCGTTCTGGTTGCTTTATTGGAATCCAGATCAATCTGCAGGGAACATATCAATGTATGTGATGCTGTAATGGGAAATGGTTTGAGGGGGCCAAAATATGAGCACATCTCTAGAGATTTTTTGATCATAGTATTTTCCCACCTTTTTGGCCTCCAAGTTCAGTATTAGAAGCCTTCAGGATCTCAAAGTAGGTTAATCAGCATTGCTGTGGTTTATACTTTATTCATTTCAAATCAATGAAACAAAGGTAAATAATAAAGGATACTATTAGAAAATTACACATATACTTTCAAGCCAGAAAGGTGTTTAGATCAGTTAATGACCTTTAAATATCAAAGAGCCTTTTTACTACTGCACTGTAATTTTTATCACCAACATTCCTCAAAGGCAGATTTAGAAAGATCTACATAGAAAGGGTTTCTCCAGGGGGATCACACAGTATTGCAGCTTTTACAAACATTCTCTAGTGAAACCCCCATTTAAGGCATTCCTAATGAATTTATACTCAACATCTCTTCCTGCATAAAAACCTTAAAATAATATATATGATGGCTAAATTTGCATTATTATTATGTAAAGCATACAAGCAGGAAGAAGCCATCACATATTGTATTCACTTTATTTATTATTTATTGAACACCAGAACTAGGTGACTTTTACAACATTTTAAAATTCACCATTTAATCCTTACCTCCCCCCCTTCCCCCATGGCAGCAGCAACATAGTCAAATCAACCACTTGATCAGCTCCATCTCCATTTGTGGTCCCCAGGCCCACTGACAAAACCATGTTGTAGGGTCTTTCAGAAAACCAACAGGGTGGGGACTAATCATATTTCAGGAACATTCAAACATTCCTAATGGATCTCTTCCCTGTGCCCTCATTTCTAGATTCTAGAGAGCAGCATCAACAAGGCCGCAGATTATTTACTCAGAAAGTATGAGAAACTGCAAAGGCCTTACACTACGGCCCTCACTGCCTATGCTTTGGCTGCTGCAGGCCTTCTGAAAGACGACAGGGTACTCATGGCAGCATCAACAGGTACATATATGGGTTTGTTTTAGATAGAAGAAACCAGGTGTGGATGGGCTTTGAAAGATTAGCTTTGAGCACAAAGACAATGGATAGATTTTTTAGAAATTGCAGTGACAAAAAACAAAATCAAGAGCCATATGCAAGTGGCATTTGTTTGCTTCTAGCTGCCTTGTCAAGCAGAAAAAAATATGAGTAATAGATATAAAGCTCTTTTTCAGATAGGCTGCCTTTTGAGGTAAATGACCAATATTTTTATCTGTTTGGCTAAATTCTTTTTCTGTGCTGTTTTTTAGGAAGGAATCGCTGGGAAGAACATAATGCTCACACCTACAACATTGAGGGCACTTCCTATGCCTTGTTGGCCCTGCTGAAAATGAAGAAGTTTGCTGAGGCCAATCCTGTAGTCAGATGGCTGACAGATCAGAAATATTATGGGGGAACATATGGACAAACCCAAGTGAGCCTTTGCTTTATTGTTAGATTGTAATCTTTCGAGCTCTATTCTACTTTAGGCTGCTTAAAACAAAACAATAGTCTGCACTTTTGCATGTTTCACCTGAAGAAGAGAAGGCAAAGTCGAGATATGATAGCAGTCTTCTAATAGTTGAAATAGTTGTGGATTTATTCTCCATGGTGCCTAAGGATAAGACAAGAAACAGCGAATGGCAGCTTTAGAGAGAAAGGCCCCCCAAAAAGAATAAGGAGGACTTTTCTGACTGTGAGTGCTATTAAGCAGTGGACACTACTCACCTGTTAGAACAAGGCATCAAATAGCTGCTACAGGACTTGACTAACTCTGATAGACTGAAAGAAACTGCAGGTTTCACTTCAGTCATCTGTAAGCTTTCTTTGCACAAAATAACCATAGGAGAAAGTGTTGTGCTGAGAAAAGATCAGTACAAAATATGGTGGATAGAGAATTGTTTATCTCTACTTGGTTAGCAGACAAGTGTATGAATCTTTTGATGTGCAGAACAAAGAATAGCTTTTGAAAGAATTATTTACCTGAAGATTATCTACGTTTATATCCTTCATCTATGCTGAGGGAAATCTCATCCATAGTCTTCCTATTGTCCTAGATCAGGGGTGTCAAACTGCTGGCCTGCAGGCCGGATGCATCATGATGAAATCATGTCTGCCCTGTTGCCAGCATTGGGGAAAAAGCTCTGATATGTTGCACGATGTCATGTGACATTGCTAGTTTGATATGTCTGTCCTAGATCATTTAGTTCTACAGATAAAAGGCTCTTTAAAGATGTATGTGTGTGTACATAAGTCAACTCTGTATTTACTCATTCAGTTTGTAGGCCATCTTCTCATTTATGATAAGATGATCTAACAGACAATAGTAAAAATTAGAAAGATAGATTGGGTATTTCAACAAGCCCCAACACCATGTTCTTCCCAATGTGTTAAACATTTATTTCTCTGGTACAATACATCAGTGGATTTTCAGTTCCTTTTTGAGATTCTCCAAGAAAAGAACCTTATTTTTCCCTTCTCCCATTCCAGGCAACAGTTATGGTGTTTCAAGCTCTTGCTCAATATGAGATTGAAATGCCTTCCCATAAGGAATTAAACTTAGATATTGTTATTAAGCTGCCGGAACGAGAACTACCTATAAACTACAGAATTGATGGTGACAATTTTCTCCGAGCCCAGACAACAGAGGTACAGTATTTCAGCAAGTGTATTTATTACTCCTTTCATTGGAAATAATTATTTTGGAGTTTAAAGTTCAAATGCAGCTTTTTTCAAGAACTGGGAAAAACTATACAGAATTTAGTGAAACAACAAAGAAAACCTTAATCAGTTCTCTCTATTGGAATTGTAGTGGTTGGAGATTAGCCCATGTTAAAGCAGCAGATCTGGGATACTGGCTTAAGGCTACTGGCTTCTTTGTCAACATACAGTGTAGTTTTAAATGACTTCCCTTTCCTCACACAAAGATGCAAAAGGCTGTGCTCCATACAATATTCCATAAATGTGTCTGTACTTTCAAGAACTATTTCATCTTTGATAGGAAAGGGAATGTAATGGTTCTGGGGGAGTTCTGGACTTTGCAACATCTTCACTTAGTACATGAAGATAAAGTCCTTAAAACGATCTATCACTATTTGCTATTTCTGATATTGCCTTGGGTGCAGTTCCACAACAACTGGAGCACCACTTAATCACCTGCGTCATTCACTATCAGTCAATTGCAAAAGGCAGCTTACATCCTGTGATGCTACTATTAACACCATCAAAGAACAAAATCTGCCTATCTCTGGTCCTTGGGGATGACTCATCAGATGATAAAAATGCCACACCCAGTCTAAATATCTGGCTGATTGTGAGAACAACCACAGTAATAATGACAAAGCGACCCAACTTATTTATATGTCCAGTTATGCATTATTTTTATTTGGACCTGCTGTGATTGTAAAGTTAAGAATTATTATGGTTATTATGGTTCATTGGACAATCACCTAGATATTAATGAACTGTAATTAACTGATGTGGGTGTTAAATGAATCATGCCCAATTCTATGACCATCGAAGCAAATAACTGGGGTCAATAAGTGAATCATGTAGCTGTTAAGTAAATTCATTTTTCCCTATTGACTTTGCTTGTCTGAAGCCCCTTGGAAAGATTGCAAAAGGCAATGTTTCCCTGAAAGTAAGGCCTACCCTGAAAATAAGCCCTAGTTTGATTTTTGGGGATGGGCCTTGTTATGTATTCAATTCTTGCAGGCATTGAGCGAGACAAAGGGTTCAAACAGCAACAACTTTATTGAGAGTCAGAACATAACAGAAGCGAACAAATAGCTGCTGTGCAGCTATTTATATGGTTGGCCTCTAGGCGGCGACCAATAGATTCAAAGAAGTAGTTTCCCACCCAAAACCTACTTAACCGGATGGAGTCAGCAAGTCTAGCTCAATCCAGCAACCATTTACAACACATGCAAAGTATGTCAGCCATTAACAAACAGTTTAAACACAAGGCAAGTAAATTAAGCATATAAGGCCAGTACATTACAGGCCTAATATAAGCCCTACCCCCAAAAGCCCTAGTTTGGGGGCAAGGCATAAATCTAAAAATCAAGCTACGGTGAGGGTGTGGAGCTGCCCCACACACCCCACACCCACTTACTTTGCAGCCAGGCCTCTCCTCGCTGGTCCATTTCTTCTGTGGTGTTCCAGACCTGCACTTCTCAGTCACAGGCCTTTCCGGAAGGCCTCTGCAGCCAAGAACTGAGCTATAGATTGAATTCATAGCTCAGTACTTGGTTGCATAGGTCTTCAGGAAAGACCTGACTGCAAAATGCAGCCCGGAATGCAGCTACAGAATGAAGCTGCTCCTTCGGCCACAGAAGAAGTGGACCAGCTTGGCAGGGCTGTCAGTGCTGGAGGTGAGTAATACATCCCCTAAAAATAAGACCTAGGCAAAAAAAAGACCCAGTCTTATTTTCAGGGAAACACGGTAAGTCATTTTTTCAACGCCATAACTTTGAACAGTTGTTAAATGAACAATCATAACTCAGGGACATCTTGTATCTGAAATTAATGGTTAGGCCTTGGTGCTATAGGATACTTGATGGATTAAGTGAATGAGTAATATAGTCAAGCATATAGAAAAATGACATAAATAAAAGAAATAATAATGCAACTGTGATTTACAACCCATCCTCAAAGGTGCAACCATTGCCCTACTCCACGGTGACAATGGTTGCAATTTGGGTACTTGGCAACTGCTTGCATTTACAGATGCAGCATCCTGCATCTTGCAATCACAGTCATGATTTGCAACCTTCCCAGCAGTCTTCTTTTGATTTGATTTTTTTTAATTAATTGGTCAGAATATAAAATTCAAAGAAAATGAAAATAATGGGAAACTAAGGGAGGAAAAAGTGTGGGGCAAAAGGGAAAAAAGAAAAAGAAAGGCATTGACTTCTGACTCTCTTTAGTAAAGTAGAAGATGATAGCACTATAGCCTAAACTTTTTACCTTCACACAATAATATATACTAACCATTTCTATAACAACAAATGTATATAATCAGCGAAGCCAAAATCAAAGTTTCATTCTTTCCAACACAAGCACAAATTCCAGAAGCTATTTCCAAATGGAAACAAAATTGGATATGTTCTTTTCTTTGAATTAAACAATCAATTTAACCATCTTCACTTTTTTTCTTTTTGCTGTGGGGAATAATATATGTTTTTGTTTGTGCCTATTAATCTTTATAAACTATCAAGATTATATTAACACACTCAAGTTCTTTAACTTTAAAGGGGAATCTTTTTTAAAGCATGTATTTGAAAACTCTAGAATGTTCTTTAAAATTTTCTTTGTAACCATTCTTTCAAATTTACTTTCAATAATATTTTACCAACTTTAAGAATTACTCAAATATTGTATATAAAAACAGAAGAAAAAACATTTTCAAACCCGCTTTATAAACATAAAACTACATTGCTTTCTTTCAATTATGTATATCAGACTTGTAAAAAGCCATCCAAATTAACTCATTAATATAAGTCACTTTACCCAAGCTTATCCTCATGGGCATTTCAGAGAAAAAAAATATTTTATTCTATCAAATCTGTCTTTCTCAAGAAATTCTCAACCTTGTTAATATCCATGAAGAAAAGCCCCAAACGTGTCTTCTTGGAAGTTGTGAATTTGCTTGAAACTCTTGTTTTAGCTGCGCTGAGAGTGTTGAATTTAAACTGTCCTTGTAATAAAAATTGGTGTCAGGTTTGTATTTCAAATTGCTTTTAAGTCCTTTACACCATCAGATACTTGTGAAATTGCATCAGTGGTTTGATAACTTTCTACACATAATTGCAACTCTAACTTTTTTATATCATCTATATGATTTTCAAAAACGTTCCTAAAAATAAGCTCATATTTGGCCATCTTCATAGCTCCCTTTAGTGGTCAAGGAATATATATTTATTTATTCATATATGTTTTTCTGGCCAATCAGAATTCACAAAGATTGGGGATTATCAGCCACCCATTGCAAAGCAATCCAAGACTACAGATTATTTTAAAATAGTAAAATAAAACCACACTTTCTATCCTTATGTTTTTACATCAAAATTAAAAAGAAATGCTATTCTACGCTTCTTTTTTTTAGCTTGCATCCAGCAACTCTCTTTTCATTTAACAATAAAGAAGTCTGAAAAATGTCATAGAACCTCAAAAAGGAGTAAAAGGCTGTGACTGAAGAGATCTCTTTTAGCTAATACAGACAAAAATCTCTTAAACTGGCTAAGAAATGAAAGGCACAACCTATTGTCCATTTGAGAAATTAATCCCAAAACAGCTGCCTTTTCAACAAAGAAGTGATTGCAAGCCCAGATGCTCCCAAGCGCAGCTCCTCAGAGATATTTGCATATCCCTGCTGTATGGAGGATCTTGTAGGGTGATTCTGGGACTCCCTAATCCAGGAGAGCCATATATAAACTAAAGGATTGCCAGTTCCTTTTGGAAATAAGCAGAAAAAAGGGGGACTTCCTGTGAACATGGCTGTCAGTTGACATGTCCAGAGAGGTTTCTCTCTCTCGATTGCCATTTTTTAACCCAGCAGGCTTCTGACAAGCAAAGTCATTTGGGGAAACCAGATTTGCTTAATGGCTGCAGTGATTTGCCCAACATTCATTGTAAAAAGGGTCATAATACTGGGTCCAGTCACATGATCACTTGCTTAATGAATGCATCCCCTGAGGATCAAAATTCTGGCCCAACTGTGGTTGTACATCGAGGACGTCTTGTATTACCTTCTCTATAGTGATGCCTCTTACAATATTTCCCCTTCATTAGAGATTATTGATTTAAGAAATATGCATAGTTCTCTCAGTTACAGATGGATCCACTCTGCTTTTTCTTCCAGCTATCATCAATGGCCTCTAAGAGATAATTTCTAAATAACTATTTTATTGGAAGCTTTACCCTCCGTTGTACCTTAAAATAGATTTCAACTGGTTTAAAGTGAAATATTATATTATACATATATAATATAATCTTCAGATGTTTATAAAGTTGAGGATATCTTCCTATTGCAGCAAATTAAATGCATTTGTTCTACTACAATATATTACTATGAATACATAGAAATTGCAAAGATTGGTGCACAATAATTTGATTAGTTTTACATTCATTGTGTCTTCAAAAAGTAGAAGGAAAGGACTTTTCTTTATGATTTGATTTTGCTAACATACTGTTGTTTCTTCATCCAAATATTTGATTGGGTCTTTCTTATATTTTGAAATCTATTCCCCTTCTAGCTCATATCAGGTTACAACAAAGACAATAAAATACTAGAACTAGTAACAAGTAAAATCAAAGTAGCCAAGGAACTGCAGTTGAAGGTCATGCTAACCCTGATTGCTTTTCAGACCAAACTCAATGAAGACTTCTCTGTGTCAGCATCAGGTGATGGAAAAGCAACAATGACCATTTTGACGGTCTATAATGCACAGTTACGGGAGGATGCAAATGTTTGCAACAAATTCCGTCTTGAGGTTTCTGTTGAAAACGTCCAATTGAGTAAGTTTGACTTCCTAGAAATAGTAGATTGTAATGAAATTTGTGTAGGGGGAAAACTAAAGTTTTTGTGTTCATCATGTCAGGATCTCAATGTGGAACAAACTTACTCTGCTATTTATTCACAAAAATAGATTGTGATAGAAAATAATAAACTTCATACTTAGTTGAGATCCAGTTCAACAAAATAATTCATTTCCTTTTGCCCTGAACAAGAGGGTGTTGAGAACACTGAAGGACAGTTTTTGATGTTGAAATATGTAGATTGGACAGCAATTGAAGTGGCAGGCAACAAGCATGCTATCTTTCATTTTATTTCTTCAGAGGCAAAAAGAAAAATCCTATTGTCAGATGGCTAGCAAAAAATACAAATTCTACCTTTTGAGGAAGAGGATAATAGATTCATATTGCCGATCATAAATCCTAACAAACTCCAAACTAACAGCAATTGCAGTCCAGAAGAGGCTTGTGAAATCAATTAGGATTTGGATAGACGGTGAAAAAGCCACATACCAGATGGCTTCTTGTTGTCTACTAAGTCTCCACTGTTCTCTTATCACTTAACCAATTCTTAAGATTTGGGGTGAAAGATGCCAAGAGAAAAATGACTTAATGGCATTCTTAATTTTAGAAGCTCCAGAAAGAGAGATTAACTCCAAAGATTTTTGGTTGCTTTCAATTCATGTTGATGGGTTTGCAACAGGATTCGATTTTTTACTGGTTTTATATCTGTGCACCATACTGAGGCACTAGTACATGTTTATCTCATTTTTCCTTTGCAGAATCCAAATTTATTTATCAAATTTATATGCCTCTTATCTCACAGTTCAAGGAGACTCTCAGTGGGTTAATATTTTTACTGCCTGCTATGGTATTATAAGGGACGCGGTGGCTCAGTGGGTTAGGACGCTGAGCTTGTCGATCAGAAGGTCGGCAGTTTGGCAGGTTGAATCCCGAGTACCGCATAACAGAGTGACTGCCTGTTACTTGTCCCAGCTTCTGCCAACATGTAAAAATGCAAGTAGAAAAATAGGGACCACTACAGTGGGAAGGTAACAGCGTTCCGTGGCGCCTTTGGTGTCTAGTCATGCTGGCCACATGACCACGGAGATATTCTCGGACAAGCGCTGGCTCTTTGGCTTTGAAACAGAGATGAGCACTGGCCCCTAGAGTTGGAAACGACTAGCACGCATGTGCAGGGGCACCTTTACCTTTACCTTATGGTATTCTTGCAATACCTTAATATAATAGTTCAGTGCAACATTAGTTTTGCATGTTTTTCATAGTACTTTTCTTCTTGGATACTGTCCTATTTGTATGCAGGTTGCTTGTTTACATGGACAGAGCGCTTGCCTAGAGTTTGTTTGTCAGCTCTTCAGGCTGAAATTAGTGACCAACTCAGCCAATGTGTTCTGTTGAGCTACCCTGCTCTCAGCCCTCTCTTCCACAAAGACTCTGCAAGAGAAGGGCAGTGGACCATAAAGAAGATGCTTTGGGTGTATCCAGAACATAACTGAACAGAATAATAGAGTATTTGTTATTATCTATATTATATTATGATATATTATATTACTATATAATATATTTACACTATATTGTAATTATATATATATATAACATGAATATAATATAATATAATATATATCTATTATTATAATGTATATTATAATGTATAATTAATTAATCAATCCAAATAGAGTTGGTAGGGACCTTGGAGGTCTTCTAGTCCAGCCCACTGCTTAAGCAGAAGAACCCTATACCATTTCAAACAGGTTGCTGTCCAGTCTTTTCTTAAAAATCTCCAGTGATGAAGCACCTACAACTTCTGAAGGCAAACTGTTCAACTGGTTAATTGTCCTCACTGTTAGGAAGTTTCTCCTTATTTCCTGGTTTCTTCTCTCCTTGATTAGTTTCCATCCATTGTTTCTTGTCCTACCTTCTGGTGCTTTGGAAAATAAACTTACCTCCTCTTCTTTGTGGCAGCCCCTCAAATATTGGAATACTACTATCATGTTGTTACACAAGTGTGGTCTCAGGTTCAGCTTATTGTCACTCACTCACATACTCTGAGGTCTAGAAATTGCCACACTGGATCCCAAATCAACTGAACACTGAGGCACAAACACACAGAGACACACTGGATTTAAAATAACAACGTTTTCTGGATATGTTTTTCCTCTTAAACACTCTCTCTGTCTCATCTACACTTACCCAGCATCCACTACTAAGCTAGGCTCTAGCCAGAGGGGTGGAAGCCTCCAAGTCTGAGATCCAAAAATGACTCAAAAAGCTGGGCAGGCTTCAGGACCTCTTTTTATCTCCCAAAGTTGGTGGGGAAGAGCTTTTCATGGACGCCCAACTCCTTTGTTGGTGAGACTTGGGGAGGGGCGTCTCATGTGCTCTGGCCCAAATTTTGTCCTTTTTTCCCTTAATGACTTGATTCCTTTCCCTGAGGGAACTTTTCCTGGCTTTGTCTACCCGGCTTACATGCCTTCGCCCCTTTTAGGTATGGTGGCTTTGGCCTAGTAGTCTCACACATTCCTCCCCTTGGCATCAAGTTAAACAGAAGATGCCACAAAATGGGGCTCACTCATCACCTACTCAGAGCATTAAAGGTTTACAGCATTACAGACTTTTTAAGTATATCACAAATGTTTGGATGAAGGTGGTGCTGTGGACATAGCCTATTTGGATTTTATCAAACCATTTTGTTGTGTAGTTGGTTCTTGCAGGCATTGAGCAAGACGGAGGGTTCAAACAGCAACAGGCTTTATTGAAAGTCAGAACATAACAGAAGCAACTAATAGCTGCTGTGCAGCTATTTATACGGTTGGCCGGTAGGCAGCAACCAATAGTTTTAAAGCAACAGTTTCCCGCCCAAAACCTGTTTAACCGGCTGGAGACAGCCAGTTTAGGCTGACCCAGCAACCATTACAAAACATACATGTGAATTAAGCAATTAGCAAACAATACAACACAAGCAAGCACTTAACAGCATATAAAGACCAGTACATTACACATTTGATACAGTTCCACATAATGAGCTCATAAAATGTTGGACAGACTAGAGCTTAACCACTGGTTGGTTCAGTGGATAGGAAGTTGGCTCAGGGACAGATCCCAGTGTGTGATTGTTAATGGGGCACAAGTGGTACACCACAAGACTCAGTCCTACTGTAGGTCCTGTTCTATTCAATGTGTTTGTAAGTAATATAACAGAAGGATTGCTAGGTGAGATTTGTCTTTTTTTCTGATGACACAAAAGTGTGTAATAGAGTTGATATTCCTGGGGGTATTAATAATATGGAAAACAGTTGGCATTACTGGAAAATTGGCCAAAAATATGGAGACCGCAGTTCAATGTTTCTAAATATAAAATCATGTACTTGAAGAAAAAAAATCCTTTGACAAGATACAGCACAGAAGAGATAGGATTTAGGTGTGTTCATTGCAGATGGCTTCAAAATGAGTAAATGGTCTGGCCAGGCAGTAGTGAAGTCAAAAGAAATTCTGAGATGCATCACTAGAGAGAAAAAAGAGATCCTAATCTTGCTATATAGGGCTTTGGTCAAACCCCATTTAGAATACTGTGTACTATTTTGAAGACCTTACTTAAAAAAGATATAAGATTTGAGCAAGAGACGGGTAACAAAAATGGTGCTAGGCCTGAGGAACAAAATATAGCATTGAAAATGTACAGTCTGGAGAACAGAAGGGGGACATGATCAAAATCTTTAAGTATATTAATTATGTGAATAAGGTTCTAGAATGCAGTGTTTTCAATATTAAGCAACAATTGGGAATACGGGGCATAGCCTTAAATTGTCAGGAGGCAAGTTCAAAAGTAATGTTAGGAAGCATTACTTCACAGAAAGAGTAGTGGAAGCTTGGAACCAACTTCCAGCAGAGGTAGTAGGTCAATCATCAGTAATTGATGTTAAACATACTTCAGATAAACACATATCCATCATCCAACAAAAGATAGAACTATTAAAAAATAATAAACAAACAAACAAAAAACCCAGACTCAATGGACCACTAAGTCTTTTTCTGCCATCACTTTTTTATATTTCTGTTTCTAGGATAAACAATAATAAATACACACACAAACACTGCACAAATATACACGTACAACAGCACATACTGTAGATGTAATAAATCTGGTTCTTGCAAAATGATGGATGAGAGGCATTTTATACCCAGCTTGAAAATTCCTAGCTCTCACACTTCAGAACCTACATAACCAGTTCTTCAATTATTGAAATTGGGTCTGGATTTGAACTTATTATTCTTTGTTTAAATGTTCCCTATTCACTTCTTTCAAGACTTCTTTCGAAAACCAACCAATTATAGAAATAGAGAGTAAAAATGATTAGATTAATCCTTTCTTTTCCAAGGAGATGTTACAGCCAGTTGAACAATCAAACTTTTCACCTTAAAAAGCTGCCAAGAATTTATACACAGTTTGATTTCCCCTCTTTCTTTTGTAATTTTTAGATTTAAAACAGGCAAAAGGAGCCAAGGCAGCACTCAAGCTCAAAATCTGCACTAGGTAAGAATGTTAAACATTTAGAAAAACTTGGATTGTAGCTGAATATTTAGGGTAATAACCTGAAGAAGCAGTTGTGTTACTTTTCAAGAAAATAGTTCTATTTCTCCCAATTTTATACTCTGTCTGTTTTTATATTGATATGTTTTCTTTGCACCTTCTTAATTTGCAACATTTTGTTGTTGGTGGATGAAACAAAGAGCAGGATTTTAGTCACCGCAGTTCCTTCAGTTTGATTTAGGGATATAGAAATTGCAATATACTACAGCAGGAGGGCCACTACATGAGCAGGAAACCTCCAGGGTACTCTATAAGTGTAGGCTAGATTCAGAAGTTGGGAAAAAAATAACCCAGGAGAGAAGGCAATGGCCAAGATATTCCATGTTGATGGGAAAATTCCACAAACCTGTTCATGAATCCATCAGATGTTGAGTGGGACTCTAGAGAACTACAGCGGGAGATAATGGTAGGTCTTCAGCTTGGTTTTTCCATTTAAAGGACAAAAATACATTCCATTGCTTCTGACTCAGTTTTTACCCAGATTCATAAAACTTACAAAAACATCCATGAAAATTATTAAGGGAGGTAGGAGCAAATACATTGTGATGGCTCATGTTCCAGCTTATAAGCTCTTCAAATAGCTGGATTTCTCCCCTTCAAGATCAATCATTTTGAAAAACACACAACTGCCCTCATAGCAATGAACAGTCCAACCTACCCAAACCAGTGCCATAAAAAACAGAATAGAAACGCAAGTTAAGATAGGCAAGAAAATGGTAAGTGAGCACCTGTCCTGCCTAGACGAGTTCAAATCACCAGGACCAGATGGATTACACCCCAAGGTTCTCAAGGAACTGGCAGACGTGATCTCAGAACCACTGAACTATATTTTTCAAAGATCCTGGAGCACTGGGGAACTACCAGAGGACTGGAAGAGAGCTGATGTAGTTCCCATCTTCAAAAAAAGGAAAAAAATCGATCCAGGAAACTACAGACCTATCAGCCTGACCTCAATACCTGGGAAGATTCTGGAAATGATAATCAAACAACAAATCAGCGAACATCTTGATGCAAACAAAGTCATCACTGAAAGTCAACATGGGTTTGTCAAAAACAGATCATGCCAGACAAATCTTATTACATTCTTTGACCAAGTGACAAAACTAGTGGACCAGAGAAATGCTGTAGATATAATTTACTTGGACTTCAGTAAGGCATTTGATAAAGTAGATCACAACCTACTACTTGACAAGATAGAAAAATGTGGGTTAGATAGCATCACCACCAGATGGATTCGTAGCTGGCTGACAGGCCGTACTCAGCGTGTGGTCCTCAATGGAACCGCATCTACATGGAAGGAAGTGTGTAGTGGGGTACCCCAGGGCTCTGTTCTGGGCCCAGTGCTCTTCAATATCTTCATTAATGATTTGGATGAGGGGATAGATGGGGAACTCATCAAATTTGCAGACGACACCAAGTTGGCAGAATAGCCAATACTCCAGAAGATAGGCTTAAGATACAGAAGGATCTGGACAGACTCGAACACTGGGCACTATCTAACAAAATGAAATTCAATGGTGAAAAAAGTAAGATTCTACATTTAGGCAGGAAAAATCAAATGCATAGGTATAGTATAGGTGGTACCTTGCTCAATAGTAGTAACTGTGAGAGGGATCTCGGAGTCTTAGTAGACAATCACTTCAATATGAGCCAGCAGTGTGCTGCAGCTGCCAAAAAAGCCAACACAGTGCTAGGCTGCATTAACAGAGGGATAGAATCAAGATCAAGTGAAGTACTAATACCACTTTACAATGCTTTGGTAAGGCCACACCTGGAATACTGCATCCAGTTTTGGTCACCACGATGTAAAAAAGATGTCGAGACTCTAGAAAGGGTACAGAGAAGAGCAACAAAGATGATTAGGGGGCTGGAGGCCAAAACATATAAGGAACGGTTGCTGGAATTGGGTATGTGTAGTTTAACGAAGAGAAGAGTGAGGGGTGACATGATAGCAGTGTTCCAATATCTCAGGGGCTGCCACAAAGAAGAGGGAGTCAAGCTATTCTCCAAAGCACCTGAAAGCAGGACAAGAAGCAACAGATGGAAACTAGTCAAGGAGAGAAGCAACCTAGAACTAAGGAGAAACTTCCTGACAGTTAGAACAATTAACCAGTGGAACAACCTGCCTCCAGAGGTGGTGAATGCTCCAACACTGGAAGCTTTTAAGAAGAGACTGGACAGCCATTTGTCTGAAATGGTATAAGGTTTCCTGCCTGAGCAGGGGGTTGGACTAGATGACCTCCAAGGTCCCTTCCAACTTTATTATTATTATTATTATTATTATTATTATTATTATTATTATTATT
>JAKJMR010018371.1:524391-563910 GCA_024449315.1 Daboia siamensis | reverse complement strand
TATTATTATTATTATTATTATTATTATTATTATTATTATTATTATTAAACCTATTTGTGAACTAGGAAATTCACCTGTGGTCATTTTTCCTCCATTCTTGATTTTAGATATCTGGGAGAAGTTGATTCTACAATGACAATAATTGATGTTTCTATGCTGACTGGATTCCTCCCTGATGCTGAAGACCTTACGAGGGTAGGCAAGCTTTGCATGGGGCTTGAAATGGCCGTTTCTACAGTTCACTGAAGATGCTGAATTAGAGAATGTATTATAGCTAATCATTTGCCTATATGATTAAAACTGCAGAGAAAATGAATGAATCCTCACTTACCAGTAAATAAATCAATAAGATGCTGAATTTTATTTCAGTGACACATAAAAGGCATTACTTTTTTAAAAAAATTCAGAAAGTCTTGTACTGAAGACTTGATTCTGCAAAACTTTGTGAATCTAGTCAAAGTTATTTTAACTATTTTAACTTTCTTGAAAATTTCTCAGATGTTGACTATATGCAGTGATTTCTATAGTGATTTCTGAGATTTCTATGTCTCAGAATCTGTCAGAAGAATTTGTCTAGAACAAAGATGTGTGGGATTTCTTTGGCAAATTAATAATAAAACTTTTTTTGGCTGTCTCGAAGTCTGTTGGGTGTACATCCTGGGAACTTTGAAACTTTCAGATTTTGCTATAAATGTAATACAGAGCCAATACAAATGTCTGCAGTCAACTGCAATTCTATGTATTTGAATCCTCTGCAACTCCTGACGTCAATATCATCTTTCCTTTCCTTGTTTAGCTCTCTAATGGAGTCGACAGATACATCTCCAAGTTTGAAATTGATAGTAATATGGCTCAGAAAGGAGCTGTTGTCATTTACTTAGACAAGGTAAATCAATTTCTTTGAGTAGTGGCATGGTTTGTTACTTGGTTTGCTAGGCAAACCCTGGAGTGTGCTATCCTGAAAAAGATAGGGTGTATATTCAGCAAAATAAACCTACATAATCCATTGTTAATTGCAACAGATCATATATCTAGTAAGAAAGAGATATAATAATCTCTTGCATTATGGGATACATTATATTTAAAGACTGCATCTCTGGTACATTTATCCATATTGGATAAGTGTAATACTGCCTCCTATCTGTTTTCCATGATTGCAGTAATGTGTGCCAACAGCCCTTGAGTGTATTTTCCTGCTGACTCAAGACTGGGAAGACAGCACTGTATCTGGGCACTGGGGAAACAGCCTAGGTCACGGGTCAGCAACCCACAGCTCTGGAGCCACATGTAGCTCTTTCAGCCTTGTCCTGCGGCTCCCAGTCATCCTCTGCCATTTGCAGAGAGAGAAACAGACAGAGAGAGGCACTTGCGCTTCTTCTTCTCTCTCTCTCTCTCTCTCTCTCTCTCTCTCTCTCTCTATGTGTGTGTGTGTATGTGTGTGTGTGTGTGTGTGTGTAAAAAAGAGAAAGGCTTCACGCTGTTCTCTGAGAAGCTGAGAAGCTTATTGGGCAAGGCTCCTGCCTTTGCTGCATCTCCACATGAAGCAAGAAGCAGCAAAAAGCAGGGCAGGAGAGCCAGACCAATAAGAATGTGTGTCAGCTTGTCCGAGAACAGCATGAAGCCAGCTTGCCAGGTGAGCAGAAGATCGGAGAGGGGGGGAAGAGAGAACTCATGCACAGCAGCCTCTATTTCTTTTTAATTAAACTCTTCAATCAAGCTCCCTTCCTTGTGTGCATGCGTATGTGCGAATTTTGTGGCTGCCAGTGTTTTTTTTTTCCTCTAGGAAACATGTCCAAGTGGCTCTTTGAGTGTTTAAGGTTGCCAACCCCTGGCCTAGGTCACCTAATGCTCTTTGGATATTTAAAAAGAAGCACAGAATATAAATAAATAAATAGATTAATTAATTAATTAATTAATTAACAAAAAGATATGACAGAATAGTGTTAGTACTCTAACTTTTGACCAGTATTTTCTGTGACACCATTTCAACCTGCTGCTCCTATCTATATATGGACTTTTTCAATTGTTAACCTTTATTTTGCACAACTTGGTCAGACTTACAGAATTTAGTCCTTCAATCAGTGGATCAAACTTGAGCACTCACCTGGGAATAAGCAGTTTCTTTGAAGTTATACAGATTTTGTTTTATTTATTTTGTATGGTATAGTGACGGGAACTCACCCTCTCCTGTGATACTACCAGGCCTTGAATTGATGGAGTGTTGACCATTTCTGGTCGGCAGATCTGGCATCCTTAAGCCGGAACTTATGTAAAAAAAAAAATCCTTATTTGCCTCCATGGCCAAACTAGCACTCACAAAATTATCTTCTCTCTCCATCCCAGGTCTCCCACTCTGAGAATGAATGCCTGGAATTTAAGATTCACAAGCATTTTGAAGTTGGCTTCGTTCAACCAGGATCAGTCAAGGTGTACAGCTATTATAATCTAGGTAATGGCAGAAGTATTGAACATCCTTTCCTCCTCCTGTTTTCCCCACAACAACCCTGTGACGTGAATCAGGTTGAGAGAGAACGACTTGCCCAAGGTCACCCAGCTGGCTTTTCATGGCTGAACTCACAGTCTCCTTCTTTCTAGCCTGGTGCCTTAACCATCAGACCAAGCTGGCTCTTTCCAAGGAATTCAACATACTGAAGCTTGGCAAAATTAGGCAAAAATACCTAACAATAATTGATACTTTATAAAACATTCTTGACTTTCCAAAAGTCTCTTTATACCCATTTTATAAAGGTTGAAGTGAAGAATGAATCATTTGAGAATGTTGAACGGTATTGACACAGAGCTCTTCCCTGTATTTTCATAGCCTTCTGGCGTGGGTTTCCTTTGCTTGCCTCCTGAAGGGCAGAGAACAAAGCTGGTGGGGTCTAGGACAACTCACCATGGGACAGCTCCCCACAGAGCAAGAGTTACCCTAATATCAAAGGAATGGTAGAATAGAACCGTTAAAGAAAGAATGCAAAAGGAGGCACAAAATGAAATGTGAATGACAAAAAATAAAATAATTATTTTAAGTAATTAAATTGAATTGTTGTCCCAAAACGAGTTGTCCTGTGGCAAGTTGGCCATGGCGAGTGGCAAAATTGCAAAAGTATTTGGGAAAACATAAACCCAAATGTATACACATTTATAAAATATTAAAAGAATATAAAATAACTATTTAAAAAAATCTCTAATTTAACAAATTTTGCTGACATATTAGCAAAATTGAAAAACCAAAATCGACAGACACATATGCCCAGTTCTAATTTGGTTTTGTGGGCAGCACAAATCAACAGATTGTGCTTTAATTTCAGGAAAGGAAATTTCCTGAAGACATTCTACTGTGCAAAGCAGTCACACTGATTTTGCATATAGCTGCAACCCTAAGATCACCTGCTGTGTCATAGGGCAGGGGTAGGCAACTTTGGTTCTTTTAGGACTCGTGGACTTCAACTCCCAGAATTCCTCAGCCAGCTGTGCTGGCTCAGGGATTCTGGGAGTTGAAGTCCACGAGTCCTAAAAGAGGCAAGGTTGCCTACCCCTGTCACAGGGATACCTAACTTACCTGGGAGGTCAATTTGTCCCCATTATGATCTCAATCTTGTTAGCTTCAGTGAAAATATTACATTATTGGCCTGTAATCTCATTTATAAGGCCTCTGTCGTCCTCACTTACCAACGGCCATGGGACGCTGCAACCATTCAAAGGCACAATGGTGATAAAAATAAGTTTGTGACCAATCCTTGCATTTACAACCATTATAGAATCCCTCAGTCATGTGGTTGTCACTTTGAAATTAGCATACATATTTGCCTGCAACAATATTGTACAGTTTGGAAAGTGGAAGTAAAATTGTAAGTCACAGTCGTGCTATTTTTCACTTAGCAACTGCATCCCTTTGCTTAACAACCAAAGGGGAAATAAGTAGCGGCCATGTTGCTTGTCCCAATTGTGATTATTATTTTTTTTTTATTGAAAAGTTTTTCAATACATTTTATCTTAAACAAAACAACCCCTCCCCACCCCCTCCCTCCCTCCCTTCCCAGCTTAATGTCCACAACAGTAGTATCAGTAATAATACCCAATAAAAACAATTGCAGACAAAACTTTAGTTGCCACCTGATCAGCCATCAACTTGTCAAATTGTCCCCTTAATAAATTAATAACCTCTTTAATCTTCACATCCAATGGATTCAAAATTAAGGCCTTTTCTTTTTCCCTGATCTCATTCTCTAATTCTTTCCTCCTAAATTCCAAATTACGTCTGTATTTATTATTCAAATATATTAACACACCTCTCATGTACGCCTTACTAGCATCCCAAACCATTTCCATAGAAGTACCCTTATGCATATTAATTTCAAAAAAAACCTTCATCTGTTTTTTACATTCTTCCACATTTTCCTGATTTCTAAACAAATTCTCATTTAAACGCCAGGAACGCCTATCTCTGATGTTCTTTTCAATCTCTAACCAAACTGGACTATGATCAGACATGGTTCTTGGACAAATCTTTATCTTCTTAATCCTAGAAAAAAAATCATTAGTAACTAATATAAAATCAATCCTAGAAAAAGATTGATGTCTATCAGAAAAAAAGATATAATCCTTCTCTTGTAAATTCCTTTCCCTCCAAATATCTCGCAGCTCCAAATCATCCATCATCTCAAAAAAAGACTTAGGCAATTTAGCATGACTTGGAGTACTTCTAAAAGAACCACTCTTGTCCATTTGTATGTTCAAAACACCATTCCAGTCTCCTATAAAAATGAAAGATTTATAATCCAACTGAGTAATCTTGCTGTGTAATAAACTATAAAAGTCTGCTTGTTGTTGATTAGGAGCGTATAACCCAACCAAAAGCGTTTTTTTGCCTTCTATTAACAAATCTACTATAACATATCTTCCTTGTTTATCTGCTTCAATTAACTCCGCGGTAATTGTGTTCTTGACATAAATAACCACTCCATTTTTCTTATTCATTGCAGAAGCAATAAATTGTGTGCCTAATCTTGAATTTAATAAATACTTTTGGTCCATAACTCTAATATGTGTTTCTTGTAAGCAAATAACATCAGTCTTAAATTGTTTTAAGTATTGAAAAATTTTCTTTCTCTTCTGTGGTGAATTTAATCCATTGACATTCCAAGTTAAAAACTTAGTCGCCATCTTTAGCGACCCGAAGCTTTTGGAGCGCGTCTTCCAGGATCCCCTTAACATTCTTAGGCCGCGCCCCTCCCACAGCTTCGCTATAGGTACGCTTTGGAGGTTCCACAACTTTCTGCTGATCCTGTTCTTGCTCTCGTCTCATTTGTCTCGAAGCAGCATGCGTAATCCTCTGGTCTCTTGCTTCTTCCAATACTGCTGAAATTTGATCCACTCCTATTACTTTCTCATCTGTCTGTGTTGTTCCTTCAGCACCTTGAGGCTTTCCCTCACCATTCTTCTTTGTAGATTCCAAAAGTGGTATGGGGGTTGCTTTTAAAACATTACTATAAAAATCACGTGCCTGCATCACTGTAATTAGACGGTGTCTCGTGCCTTCATACATCACCACCATGCCCACTGGGATCTCCCATCTAAACTTGATATCGCGTCGCTTAAGCTCTTGTGCCAAAAAAGCAAACTCCTTTCTTCTCCTTAAAATTCTTGGAGGGATCTCTTTTAAAACCAGAACTTCTTGCTCTGCAATTACAAGCTTAGTATTGTAAGAAACTTGAATAACTTCATTCCTAATTGCTCTCTTTGTAAAATAAACAACCACATCTCTAGGTAATTTCCTTTGTCTTGCAATCCACGAATTGACACGGAAGATTTATCTATATCTTCTGCAATTCCATCTGCTGGCCGTCCCAACACCTCTTCCAGAGCCTCAGAGACTATTTTCTTCAAATCTTCTTTAGGATTCTCTTTCAGGCCTCTGATTCTCACAGCAAACTCCATTTCATGGTACTGCACCAATGTCAAATCACTATCAATTTTATCCACCACATTCTCAGTCTCTAATATCTTTGCATCTAATTTAATATTATTTTGGCTGAGATCTTCCACTCTTTCATTCAAGCGCTCAATACATATTGCCATGCCTTGAAATGCAAGCAAGATGTCCGCCCTTATTTCTGTTAACTTCTCATCCAGCTTTTCATCCATAACTTCAGATAGTTTTTCTGTTAACTTCTCATCCAACTTTTCATCTATAATCTCAGCTATTTGCTGTGAATGCTTTTCCAAAGCATCTTGCAAAACTTTAACTGTCAAAACAGGCGAAGATGAAGGTGCAGGGGGCACTAAAGCTTGCAACGAAGACTGCTGCAGGGGGGAAACCCCGGCACTTCTAATAAGTTTGGAAGATTTAGCCGCCATTTTCCCCCACTGTTACTTACTACGCACTTTCACTTTCAAGGTCTTCAATGTAAATTGAGCCAAAGATCAAAAGTCCACTTGCACCTTATTCTCCTGCATCGCTCTGCCTGGTTTCTCATTTTCTAAAGTCCTTTCCTGTAAGCAGGGATGGTTGCGAACGCCTTGTTCTGCTCCTAAAAGCACGGAGCAGAAACGCTGCGCAGCCCGGAGCAAACCCAGGCTTCGGGGGGGCTCGATCCTTCAGCCGTCAGAACTTTAAGCCCCGGAGAGCTCTACCCCTACCTGGGTACTCACCCCCTCCTCTTCTCCCGAGGAGGGGGCTTCCGAACCGCCAAAACAGCTGATCGGCGCTGTTTTCGGCAGTTCTACAAAGCCGCGGAGCGGACAGCCCGAAAACAGCTGTCTTCGGCGGCGCCTTGCCACCCGGAAGTTCAATTGTGATTATTAAGTGAAAACAACAATACTGTATTTTAGTATTGGTATGCCTAATACCAGAGCTGGGGGTGTTATATGTAATGCTGCACAGAAGCTCCCTAAAACTGGAGACTTTAATATTAGAAGTTGGTGGTTTCATAATAGGCTGTAAGAATTATGACTATAGGTAGTCTTCTGGCAAAAAACCCTCCCATTTGATAAAGTGGATTCAGACTTACAACCACATGGTTTGCTTAATAACTATGTGATTTACTTAACAATTGTAGTGACACACTTAACAACCATAATTAAAATGGTAATAAAATCGAGTTTACTCATATGAAGACTCAACATTTGACAGCAATGATTTACAACCAGAATTCAGGGCTCTGTTATGGTTATAAGATGAAGACTACCTATAGTCTATTTTATACTGTCAAAAAGTGGCATATACAAGAAGGCATCAAAGGGGGACTAGAATGACAAAAGTGAACACTGTACCGTCACATCACAACCCCCACCTCTTTAGTGTGTTGTGGCATCGCATGCCCAAAACTTGCAGTGCAATACCGTGTGACAAAAGAAGCAGAATTGTACAGATGTCCATGTTCCAACTTCCTAACTCGATTAGATAATGGGACTTCCTCTCTTACCGTTCTTATTGCATTGTGGGGTTCATTGCTTCTGGGGTAAATGCTTAACAAAATTCAATCAGCCAGCCAACACTCTTGATAGGTTTCCATTGTACTATCAGGATAGACATGACCCAGATTTGAAATCTCCTTGAGAAAATGGGTTATTCTTCATTCTTCTAAGGAATTATATCTATAATTGCCATAGATTTCTTGATGTGATGTATGAACATAACTTTTAATTCTTCCTTTAGATGAACAATGCACCAAGTTCTACCATCCAGATAAAGGAACAGGCCTTCTCAATAAGATATGTCATGGTAACGTTTGCCGATGTGCAGAAGGTAAGTTGGAATGAATAAGGTAAAGTTTGTGTCTGAGCAATAAAATGGAAGATTTGGGGAAGAGACAGTATGGAATCTCTGGCATGTAAATTTAATTAACTTATTTATAAAATGTATTAGCCGCCCATCTTACTATATGGTAACTCTGAGTGGCTTACAGTCATAAAAATATATCTATACATATACAATTAAAACATAAATAATTAAAATCAAACATTAAAACCTAAGGACACATGGGGGGGTTGGAGTGGGGGGAGGTGGGGTCTGTTATTACTCAATCAAACTCCTCCACAGTGCTGTTCCTCCATTGGGGCCCAGGCCAAGTGGCAGAGCCAGGTCTTTAAGCCCTTGCGAAAGGATAAGAGGCTTGGGGCCGACCTCACATTGAGGGGCAAGATGTTCCAGAGGGTAGGACCAACAGTAGAGAAGACCCTCCTTCTGCCAGCCGGAATAATTGGGCTGACAGGATCAGCAGCATGCCTTCTCTGTGGCACAAATGAGAGGTGGGGTGAGATGTTCCTTCAAGTAACCTGTATCTATGCCATGAAAGTGCTTTAAAGGTCATCACCAACATCTTGAATTGCGCCAGGAAGCAGACTGGTAACCAGTGCAGCTCGTGCAGCAATGGTATTACAGGATCAATTCCTGGAGCCCCCAAAACTGCCCACACTGCCACACTCTGCACCAGCTGTAGCTTCCGAGAAAGGACCCAAACTAGCGCAGAACTGTGCCACCCCAGCCCCAGCCCCCACAGCTGACCCAAAAGGATACCATGGTCAATGGTATCAAAAACTGCTGAGAAGTCAAGGAGAGCGGGGATGGTTGCACTACTACCCCCATCTCGCTCTTGCCAGAGATCATTGACAAGCATGACCAATGCCATTTCCATTTCATAACCGGGCCTGAATCTTGACTGAAAGGGATCCAGATAATCTGTTTTATCCAGGACCCTCTGTAGCTGCTGTGCCCCCACTTTTTCCACAACCTTCCCGTAAGAACGGTAGGTTGGAAATTCAATGAATATTGTCCAGGAAGGTGAGATCCAGTGATGTTTTTTTAAGGAGGGGATGAACCAGAGCTTCCTTAAAAGCATCCGGAAATCTTCCCTCCTCCAGTGATGTATTGATCACTGCCTGGACCCACCTGCCTGACACCATCTTGGAGGCCTTCAACGTCTAGGAGGGACAAGGATCTAACTGACAGTTGGTGGTGCTGATAGCATCAAGGGTCCTGTCCAGTTCATCAGGGCCAACAGATAACATTCCCAGATAACAGTTCAAGACCATTCCCTGGGCATCTCACATGGACCATCTCCACTCATGGGATCCAACTCCATCAAGTGCTGGACAAACTCTTCTGCTGGCCCTGAAAAAGATCACCTGAGCCCCCCCCCCCCCCAACCTTCAGTTTGAACCTAATTCAAACTGAATCAATGATCATTTTTCTGTCTGAATCTATTCAGAAACTTTGGACTCTGTGCTCTCTGAAATAATATGAGGAGAGAGTTGTTGGATCTTAGTAGTTTCAGTACTTCGTAAAATGATTACTAAGGAGTTTACATGTGATTGAGGATCCATTGTTTCTACGCTTTTCTATGTTTATGAGTTGCCCCCCTTTTTAAATCTAACAGTATGACAAAAGCAAATAATACCAAGGAAATAGAGTAAAACAAAATGTATCCATACAATATGAATATTTAACACATGCCATTCTCCTGTGGGACATGCCCCTATCTCATGACCATGGCCAATTTCCTTCCATTTGCCTGTTACTCATTCCCCTGAGAGTCAGTCAGCAGTTGGACAAGCAACTGCAGAAAGAATGACCAGGGAGTATGGCAGAAGATCAGAAGTTGGTACGTCTTTCTCTTTGTGAACTCAGAGCATGTGAATTTTGGCTCCCTGTTTCCCAGTTGATCTCTCTCTCTTTTTGTCTCTCTCTCTCTCTCTCCCTCTCCCTCTCCTTCTCCTTCTCCCTCTCTTTCTGAAAGAAAAACAGATTAGGAAGCAGGCAAGCAAGCTTAATTTTTCTGCTGTGTATGACATAGGTAACAAAAATGAAGATTATTCTGTAAGGGTGAAGTAGCAAGTTTCCAGAACATTGTGTTTAGATCCAGGTTTAGATCCTGCTCATTTACAGTGCATATCAATTGATTTCAGATTATTTGTTCTATCATTGTTGTGAAAATAATATAGAAAGCTATAACATGATTTGATATTCCTGTAGATTAAAAGAATTTGCAATCTGGAGCTAATTTGCAATCAACCACCAATAAATTCACCAATAAATGTCCCTGTATGAGTGATTGATTATTTCCTAGATGATTTATTATTTATAGACCTCTTCTCAAAATACAATTTACATGACATCCTTTCTGAAAATCATTGTTTTATCCGTACTTGAAAAAGGCGATATAAAAGATTTATTTATTATTTAAATTTATATACCGCCCTATTCCCGTAGGACTCAGGGCGGTTTACAGGGAGAATGAAAATACATAGCATACAAAAATTAAAAGCAGTTAAAAACTATAATTAAATTACTGTCCCAGAAATTAAACTAAAACCCAATTAAATTAAATTAGTTAAAACCCCTCAGTCTGGGCCAAACAGCTCGAAGAACCAGGTTTTCAAGTCCCGGTGAAATGAGTGAAGGTCTTGGGCAGTCTTGAGTTCCGTGGAAAGTTGGTTCCATAGGGCCAGCGCGCCCACCGAGAACGCCCTTCCCCTGGGAATAACCCGTCGGCATTCCTTAACTGGCGGTACCCTGAGAAGGCCCTCCCTGTGGGAGC
Organism: Daboia siamensis; assembly: GCA_024449315.1. Lineage (NCBI taxonomy): Eukaryota > Metazoa > Chordata > Lepidosauria > Squamata > Viperidae > Daboia > Daboia siamensis. Next base: position 553,369 of record JAKJMR010018371.1, on the reverse strand, counting down.
GCACAGGACAATGGGAAGGTGTTCCCTTAGATAATCTGGACCCAAGCCATTTAGAGCTTTATAGGTCATTACCAGCCCCTTGAATCTCACCTGGAGGGCAACCGGAAGCCAATGCAGCTCATGGAGAAGAGGTGTTACACGGGAATATCGGGAAACTCCCATAACAACTCGCGCGGCTGCATTCTGCACCAGCTGAAGCCTCTGAGTGGTCCTCAAGGGCAGCCCCATGTAGAGAGCATTACAGTAGTCTAGCCGGGAGGTCACGAGCGCACGGGTGACTGTGCGTAGGGCATCTCAGTCCAGATAGGGCCGCAACTGGCACATCAGACGAAGCTGGGCAAGAGCCCCCCTGGTCACGGCTCCTATATAGTCTTCAAAATTGAGCCATGAATCCAAGAGCATGCCCAAGTTGCGAGCCCTATCGATGGGGGGTAACACCTCACCCCCCATCATTAGTGATGGAACAACCTGGTTAACCCGAGATGCCGGTATGCACAACCACTCAGTCTTGGCAGGATTGAGACGAAGCCTGTTTCTCCCCATCCAAATCCGGACCGCCTCCAGGCAACGGGACATCACGTCGAGTGCACCACTGGGTTGGTTCGGGGTGGAAAGAAAAAGTTGGGCATCATCAGCGTACTGATGATACCCCACCCTGAAACCACGAATGCCCAGTGGTTTCATGTAGATGTTGAACAGGAGGGGAGAGAGGACTGAACCCTGAGGGACTCCACAAACGAGAGACCTTGGGGTGGACCTCTGCCCTCCCGTCAACACCGACTGCAAGCGGCCCAGGAGGTAGGAGGAGAACCACCGTAAAGCAGTGCCTCTCACTCCCAACCCCCTGAGACGCCGCAGTAGGATACCATGGTCGATGGTATCAAAAGCCGCTGAGAGGTCTAAAAGGACTAGGACAGAGGAACATCCCCTGTCCCGAGCCCGCCAGAGATCATTCACCAGTGCGACCAATGCCGTCTCCATGCTGTACCCAGGCCTGAAACCCGATTGGTGCGGGTCAAGATAATCAGTTTTCTCCAGGAACAGAGGAAGCTGATGCGCCACCACACTCTCAACAGCGAAGATTGCTAGTACAGAGTTCATTGCAATTACTGAATTATTATTTTAAAGCATAATAAATATTATATCAGAGCTGTTAGAATTGTCTATGAAAGACCCAGTGTTTTATTAGTTCCTTAAATACAGAACAAATCTTACCTGATTTTCTCTGCAGAGAAAAATAAGACAGTGCAAGCATTTGAAATACCACATTATTGAGTAACTATGTAGATTAGAGCAGAGTTCCCCAACATTTCTGGCTTTGTGGATTGGTGAGGGGGGGAAGAGGAGATGGTGCCAATCAAATAGCTGGCAAGCACATGCAATTCCATTTGAAGAACGGTGTTCATGTGCGCTTGCCACCCAGCAAATGGAACACACACGCTCGTCTGCTCCTTGCACAAGTAAGGATGCAAGTGCGCATGTGCTCACCAGCTGTTTCTGCAGCCCAGTTGCAAACCCCTTCATGGCCCATAGCCCAAAGGTTGGGGACACTTGGATTGGAGATAGTAGTATCTTGTCCCATTTAAATCAGCATTACTGATTTCTGATGATCAAATACATATATATATATATATCTAAAAATGAGACATTACCTGCTTCTGTGCTGGTAACGTCTTTCCTTAGCAAAGTCTTTTAAGTGAGAATATGTACCCTCAACAATCAATTTAACATGCTGTCTTGTCTTTTCTCCTCTTGAAGAAACCTGTTCCTTGCTCAACCAGCAGAAAAAGATTGATCTTCAGTTACGAATTCAACAAGCCTGTGGGCCAAATGTGGATTATGGTATTTATATTATAGAATCTTATTAATAAGGTGGTGGTGTTTTTCTTTGTCAATGGTCTACTTCTAATTATCAATAAGTCATAATTTGGAGCAGCCATTTTGAATTTATTCATAATCAGATGGATTTTTTTTTTACCCCTGGAATACATATGCTTATACTGCAGTGATATTTTTCTAGTTTACATGGTGCTGCTTGTTGGTGCTTTTATTGAACCTCTAGTGTAGCAGAATAGTTCATGGCTCCTGGAAATGGATCTGGATCAAGGAGTAAGCAGAGCTAAAGCACCGAGATTCGGAGAACATTTCCATGCTCCTCACTTCCACTTCAATTTCAGTCCTTCAAAAAGCAGCATGCAGCCAAACTGCAATTGTCTGCATGGCCCCATCCTCAAAACCCAGGGGCTAAACACTACAGTACTGTGAAGTGGAGTGAGGTGAAAGTTTTCACAAATGGGGGACAGGACTGCTTGGAAGCTTAATGTTAGCCCTTCAAGGTAGTCCAGAGAAAAAGAGCATCAGCAGAATCTTTAGCATAAGGTTACATTAAGCGGATTCCTGAAGACTGGAAATATTTCTCTCATCCTCTCTTTCTAGTCTCTGGAAAACTAGGGAGGGTCCCCTCTGAAAAACTTCCTGTGCTTTTCCCACCCCCACAGACTGAGCTGCCTCTCATCAGCCCGTTGCCTAGGTAGGCTGCAGATCCTCCTCTTGCCTCCCAAGGTCATTCCAACAAACCTGTAATGGTACCTGGGAATGACCTTGGGAGATGACTGGACAGGGGGCAGCTTAGCCTGCAAAAGGAATTCAGGTGTGGCAAAGGTCTCCCAAAAGACCCTCCCTACTTTCTTGGGCTGTAAAAGGGACAGGGAAGTAATGTACTGCCAGTCTTGGAAGATTCTGTTAATGCAAGCTTACAATGAAGTAATTTTAGTCCATCTGGCCCTGCTTCCTGTCTGGACTACCTCACATGACTGATAACACCATCACACTCACAAAAACACAGCACCTCAAGAGAAAATACACAATTTGCTTCCATGTATCCCACAATGGGGTACTCAGTGGCCTTACCTGAGGGATTCTAAAGATCCAGCCTGGAAGTGCCCATAGTCTAGGTGGAAATGTTAAGAGTACCTGTCCCAAAGCTGTTTTTCTGAAAAGCAGCTGGACTTTCTTGGTAAGAAAGAAAATCCAGTTGCCTTTTGGAACAGCATGTTTGGGATAACCATGACCTGGATGATTGAGAATGTCTACTAAGCACTAAAGATTTGTAACTAAACAAAATTAATAATGCATTTTTTTTTAAAAAAGATAATGTCTATAGACAACTAGCAGCACCTGTGCCTCACTGATTATACCACTCATGATGAAAAATAATCAGCTGTCTTAACAAGTATTATTTCTGTCTTTGTTCTTAAAAGTCTACAAAGCCAAGTTGCTTCGCATAGAAGAAAAAGATGGTAATGATATCTATCTCATGGATGTTTTAGAAGTTATTAAAGGAGGTAAGAATTTTCCCCTAAAGCAAGGCAAATATTAGATAATGGAAAAATTTTCTTTAAATCTGAAAGTTCATTTGAATCCCATTTGAAAGTTCAGAGTAGTCTATTTAATTTGGTTTAATTTATTGAATTTAAGTATCACCCTGTTCTTAATTGACTATTGACCATGTACAATAAAATCAAACAAAATAACAAATGCAGTGTAGTAAATTACTATTGGAATAGGAAAAAAGAATAAAGAGCGAGAACAGATGCTGAATCCAGCTGATATCATCCATACCCTCAAATGTATCTGACAGGAGCCCAATCACCCTAACCCAAGGGCTTGAAGCCAGCTGTTGAAGCTTTCTAGAAGGCCAACAGTGTGGGAGTTACCAAGATATCAGTGGAATTTCACCTACCTACTGAATCTCTATGGTCAGAATATCAGTATTTCCTAGAATTTTTCTTGTTTTTCTCTCAAAAGGTAAAAGAGGCAGCCATTAAAAACTCATTGTCTCAAGTGTCAGTAGAAAATATTTTATTGCACAGAAACTCACATTTCTATGGAACAGTAAAGTCAGATAGTTCTCTCAAAATGTGCATGATTGAATATTTCCCAGAATTTTTTCTAACACTTGAAGATTCATCATTCTCACAAATGTGTTTCAGTAACTCCTTCAAACTTCCCGTATTCTTACCTTTATGAATTACCAAAAGGAATATGGGATAGCATACAACTTAACAAATCGATATTTCTTAAAACAAAGTTTCTCTTTTAATGCTTCTGGTTACAGTAAGGATGCACAAAATAGATGTAGGTCTGGTGTATTCTTTTGCTTGTAAGAGGAGCTGCCTTTAAATTGATCACTCTTTTTTCTGTGTTTTAAAGAGAGGAAACATCTTATTCCTCATCATTATCATTGTTATTCAAACTCATGATAGGGTTTTTCTAAACAGAATGTTTCTGTTTTAAATAAGGATTCAGGATTTTGTCTGTGAGGAACTAGGAAGGAGCTACATCTGAAAAAGAGGGAGGAGCCATTTTTGTCATTCTACCAGTTTTCTGTATCCTGATCAATCTGCTTCAGTGAGTCAGGACAGTAGCCCCCAACATTTTTGGCAGAGTGGACCAGTTCTGTGGAGAACAGTTTTTCCGTGGACCAAATGGGGGCGTGATTCCACATATGCACGGATTGGGCTTTGCTTGCTTGCACGGACCAGTTCCTGGCAGACCGTGGACAGGTGCTGGTCCATGGACTGGGGGTTGGAGACCCCTGAGTCAGACGTTCGAGTGTGGGAAGGATCTGTTTTTTTTTTTTTTTATTGAAAAGTTTTTCAGTACATTTTAATTATTACATCCCATCCCCCAACCCTTCCCTCCCTTCCCAACACTATCCCACCCTCTCACCCTCCCTTTCCCCCCTCCCCCCCCGGACTTCCCAGAGCTAGATACAAGGTATAAAAATAAAGTAACCAATCATAAACTCCCATATACTAACAACAATAAACTATTAAATCTCTCGCACTTTAGCTCTTATAAGTTGACTACAAGCAATATACTTATTCAAATGCTAGATGAAACTTTTTAGTCCCGTATTTATTCTGGATGTAATCAATCCATTTCTTCCACTCCACAATATATCGTTGTTGCGAATGGTCTTTCAAATATGCTGAAATCTTCGCCATTTCCGCCAGGTTGGAAACTTTTAAAGTCCATTCCTCTATAGTCGGCAGTTCTTCCTTCTTCCAGTATTGCCCTATTAAAAGTCTCGCTGCCGTAATTAAGTTCAACATCAGATTAATGTCCAGCACAGTAGTATCAGTAATAATGCCCAATAAAAACAACTGCGGACAAAACTTTATCCTTTCTTGAATATCTTCTGCATATTCCACCAAATTTTAATCCAAAATGCTTTGATCTTTTTACAAGTCCTCCATATATGAAAGTACGTTGCATCTTCACCGCCACATCTCCAACATTTAGGCTGATAATTCGGATACATACTTGCTAATTTTTTAGGATCTAAATGCCACCTATAAAACATTTTATAAAAATTCTCTCTTAAGTTTTGAGCTTGCGTAAATTTCACATTTCTCACCCAGATCTTTTCCCAAGTGTCCATTGTGATAACTTCCTGAATATTCTGTGCCCATTTTATCATACAGTCCTTAACAATTTCTGTTTCTGAGTCAATCTCTATCAATGCAAGATATATCCGTTTGATATGCGCTGGTCCCTGATTTCTAATTTGCTTTACCAAATTTTCATCATCCATTAAAAAACCAATTTTCTGATCCTCTTTCCACCTGGCTTGAAGTTGCCCATACTGAAACCAAGTTTGTACAATCTTTTTTTCTCGTAAAAAATTATATGACTTCAAACACCACACATTCCTCTCCAAACTCAAAATTTCCTTATATGTAATCACATCATGTTTAAATCCAACATTTATATTCTCTATTGCGTGTTTGGGTATTGCCCATAACGGTATCTTATAATTTAACTTTTGTCTGTGCTTTTTCCAAACTCGCAACAAAGCATACCTCAAAATATGCCTTTTAAACACATTGTCTACCTTTTTGTCATACAATAAATATGCATGCCAACCAAATAACAAATCATGCCCTTCAAGATTTAATAGTCTCCCCTGTGTCAAATTAATCCAATCACTTATAGCTGATAATGCAGCAGCTTCATAATATAATTTAAAATTGGGCATTCTTAGACCACCTCTTTCGCACGTATCCTGCATAATTTTAAATTTAACCCGTGGCCTTTTCCCTGCCCAAACAAATTTATTAATACCCTTCTGCCATTCCTCCAAATTTGAATCCTTTTTGAGAATGGGTATCATTTGAAACAAAAATAAAAATTTTGGCAGAACATTCATTTTTACTGCTGCAATTCTTCCCAATAATGACAATTGTAATTTTTTCCAACTATCCAATTCTTTTTGCACTTTGTTCCATAACTTTTCATAATTATTTTTATATAATTTAACATTTGAGGGTGTTAAATATACCCCCAAATATTTAACCCTTTCAACAATTTCAAATCCAGTTAGTCTTTCTAAAGCTACCTTTTGTAATACTGTCATATTTTTAGATAAGATTTTAGTTTTTTGTATGTTAATCTTAAATCCAGAAACTTTCCCATATTGCGATATTAACTCCATCAATTCCATAACAGAATTTTCTGGGTGTGTCAACGTAATAACCAGATCATGCGCAAACGCCCTCAATTTATAATCCTGATCTCTTATTTGAATTCCCTTAATTGTTTCCGAATTCCGTATTTTAATCAGTAATATCTCCAACGTTAAGACAAATAATAAAGGTGATAACGGGCAACCCTGCCTCGTACCTTTTCAATATTACACATTTCAGTCAAACTATTATTAACAATTATTCGAGCTGTTTGCTTCTGATATAATGCCCTAATTGGTTGTAAAAATTCATCCCCAAAATTCATTTTATCTAATACTTTCAGCAAAAATTTCCAATCCAATTGATCAAAGGCTTTTTCAGCATCCAAAAAGATCAATGCTGCAGAGATCTGGTTATTCCTTTCCAGAAATTCCAACAAATCAACTATATGTCTCACATTATTTTTCATTTGTCTACCACTTATAAACCCAGTTTGATCACCATGAATTACCTGTTGCAATACCCTCATCAGTCTACTAGCTAAAACCTTAGCAAATATCTTGTAGTCCGTATTCAAAAGTGATATTGGCCTATAATTTCTTGCTTGAGTAACATCCTGATCTTCTTTCGGAATTAAAGAAATAAAAGCAGTTTTCCAAGACGGAGGCACTCCTCCCCCTTTTCGAATTGTCTGAAACAGTTCCTTTAATGGCTTTATCATCTCAAACTGTAGATTTTTATAATACGCAGCAGTCAAACCATCCGTGCCTGGCGCTTTACCTACTTTTAACTGTTTGATTGCCAAAAATATTTCTTCCTCAGTTATCAACTGATTCATCTCTTCTTTTTGCTCTTGCGTAAGAACCGGGATGCTAAAGTCTTTTAAATATAAATCAATGTCCATTTCATTAATCTTATCTCTAGCATATAATTTAGAAAAAAAATCAACAAAGGTTTCCTTAATAAGATTCTGTTGGTACACAATCTTTCCCTTATGTTCTATTTTGTCTATATTAGAAACCCTTTGCTTCTTCCTTAGCATATAAGCTAACCATCTACCTGGTTTATTGGCATTGCAAAAAGTATTATGCCTTGCAAACCGTAGATTAGTTGCCACCTGATCGGCCATTAACTTGTCAAATTGTCCTCTTAATAACTTAATAGTCTCTTTGATCTTCACATCCGATGGATTCAAAATTAAAGCCTTTTCTTTTTCCTTAATCTCTGTCTCTAATTCTTTCCTCCTAAATTCCAAATTACGTCTATATTTATTGTTAAGATATATCAATACACCTCTCATATACGCCTTACTAGCATCCCATACCATTTCCATAGAAGTACCCTTATGCATATTTGTTTCAAAAAAAACCTTCATCTGTTTTTTACACTCTTCCACATTTTTCTGATTTCTAAACAAATTCTCATTTAAACGCCAGGAACGTCGTTCTCTAATGTCTTTTCCAATCTCTAACCAGACTGGGCTGTGATCAGACATAGTCCTTGAACAAATCTTTATCTTCTTAGTTCTAAAAAAAAGATCATTAGTCAATAATATAAAATCAATCCTGGAAAAAGATTGATGTCTATCAGAAAAAAAAGTATAGTCCCTTTCTTGTGAGTTCCTTTCCCTCCAAACATCACGTAAATCCATATCATCCATCATCTCAAAAAAAGATTTAGGCAGTTTAGCATGACTTAGGGTACTTCTATAAGATCCACTCTTATCCATTTGTACATTCAAAACACCATTCCAGTCTCCCATAAAAATAAAAGATTTGTAATCCAATTGGGTAATCCTGCTGTGTAATAAGCTATAAAAATCAGCTTGCTGTTGATTGGGCGCATATAATCCAACCAAAAGAGTTTTTTTACCTTCTAGTAACAAGTCCACAATAACATATCTTCCTTGTTGGTCTGCTTCAATTAACTCTGCTGTAATTGAATTCTTAACATAAATAACCACTCCATTTTTCTTGTTAACTGCAGAAGCAATAAATTGTGTACCTAATCTTGAATTTGATAAATACTTTTGGTCCATAGCTCTAATATGTGTTTCTTGTAAGCAAATAACATCAGTCTTAAATTGCTTTAAATATTGAAAAATTTTCTTTCTCTTTTGTGGTGAGTTTAATCCATTGACATTCCAAGTTAAGAACTTAGTCACCATTTCTGGCAACCCGAAGCTTTTGAAGCGCGTCTTCCAGAATCCCCTTTACATTTTTAGGCCGCGCTCCTCCCACAGCTTGGCTATAGGTACACTTTGGAGGTTCCACAACATTCTGCTGGTCCTGCTCTTGCTCACGTCTGACTCGTCTCGAAGCAGCACGCGTAATCCTCTGGTCTCTTACTTCTTCTGATACTGTTGAAATTTGACTCACTCCTGCTGCTTTCTCATCTATCTGTATTCCTTCGGCATCATGAGACTTTCCCTCCTTTGTTGATTCCAGAAGTGGTATGGGGATTGCTTTTAAAACATTGCTATAAAAATCACGTGCCTGCATCACTGTAGCAAGACGGTATCTTGTGTCTTCAAACATTAGCACCATACCCACTGGGATCTCCCATCTAAACTTGATATCACGTCGCTTAAGCTCCTGTGCCAGAAATGCAAATTCCTTTCGTTTCCTTAAAATTTTTGGAGGGATCTCTTTTAAAACCAGAACTTCTTGCTCTGCGATCACAAGCTTAGTATTGTAAGAGACTTGAATAACTTCATTCCTGGTTGCTCTCTTTGTAAAATAAACAACCACATCTCTAGGTAATTTCCTTTGTCTCGCAATCCAGGAATTAACACGGAAAATTTTATCTATATCTTCTGCAATTCCTTCAGCTGGCCTTCCCAACACATCTTCCAGAGCAACAGAGACTAATTTCTTCAAATCTTCCTTGAGATTCTCCTTAAGACCCCTAATTCTCACAGCAAACTCCATTTCATGATATTGTACCAATGTCAGGTCATAATCAATTTTATCCACCACATTCTCAGTCTCTAATATCTTTGCATCCAATTTAGTATTATTTTGAGTGAGATCCTCCACTCTTTCGTCAAGGCGTTCAATACATATCGCCATGCCTTGAAATGCAAGCAAGATGTCCTCCCTTATTACTGTAAACTTTTCATCCATAATTTCTGTCAGCTTCTCATCCAACTTTTCATCTATCATCTCAGCTAAATGCTGTGAGTGCTTTTCCAAAGCATCTTGCAAAACTTTAACTGTTAAAACAGGCGAAGGTAAAGGTGCAGGAGGTGCTAAAACTTGCGCTGGAGGTTGCGGCAGGGGGGAAGCCCCCGCAGTTTTAGTAAGTTTAGAAGATTTAGCCGCCATTTTTTCCCTCTTTTGCAACTACGCACTTTCACTTTCAAAGTCTTCAATGTGGATTGAGCCAAAGATCAAAAGTTCACTTACTCCTTATTCTCTTGCATCGCTCTGCCTGCTTTCATTATCTTCCAAAGTCCATTCTTGTAAGCAGGGATGGTTGCGTTTGCCTTGTTCTGCTCCAAAAAAAACGGAGCAGACACGCTGCGCAGCCCGGAGAAATCCAAGCTTCGGGGGGGCTCAATCCTTCAGCCGCCAGAACTTTAAGCCCTGGCGGCCCCAGAGAGCCCTTCCCCTACTTGGATACTCAACCCCTCCTCTTCTCCCGAGGAGGGGGCTTCCGAACCGCCGAAACAGCTGATCGCCGCTGTTTTCGGCGGTTCTACAAAGCCGCGAAGCTGACAAGCGAAAAGCAGCTGTCGGCGGCGGCGCCTTGCCACCCGGAAGTCCGGGAAGGATCTGTTGTAGTGGGGGTTGCCAATGGCCTCACGTCACTCTGCAAAAATAGCCTCCCTTTCACTTCTGTTGACAGGAGTCTTTTCTGGATGATCCACAGACAGATGAGGTTAGCCTGAAAAGTGCTCCAGTACTGTGATAGGGAACTGTCTTTTCAGTGTCAGATGCTGCGGTATCTGTGTGGCATATAATTGGCTTTTCTGAGGAAGAAGGTAGAGCTGAGAAGATGGTTTGGTGATAAATATGGTTCAGTAGCAGTTGAAGAAAGAACCAATGCACCCACTAAATACAGCTATTCTCTTTTCTCTGGTTACATAACATTACTTGCCAATGTAACACCATACCCCTATTGAAATATTTATTCAGATTTTATCTAATTTCTGCAGGCACTGACCGAAATCCACAAGCAAAGCCCCGCCAGTATGTCAGTCAAAGGAAATGCCAGGAGGCTCTGAATCTGAAGGTGAACAATGATTATCTGATCTGGAGTCTCAGCAGTGACCTGTGGCACAAGAAAGATGAGTATGTATTTCACTAATATTTTTATTTTTAAAAAAATTTATACACTTTGTTGTTCTGCTATCAAATTCACAGAACACCTAACAATATATCTACAGTATATTGGGGAAGACTGTGGAATAACTTTAACAGGGATTTTTAGATTCCTTCATGTATGGGTAGCAGCATCTCCCCAGCAAAGTCTCTCTGGGAATATCTGAAGCTTTTGCCCAGATGCTTCAAGTCACACAGTTGGCATCCTTTGTTGTATAATGAAGAGCTGTGCTTGCCTGGAGGGATCTTTTCTATCACAACCTCAAGTTTTCTAGAGCCTCCAGATCTGGCCTCCAAGTATCTGATCTTTCACTTAGCAAAGAATGAAAGTTGTCTGTATCTCTTTGCTACTGTCTCATGGTTGCCCAAATTTTTGCAGCCATCCCATCCATCCTGTTTACTTTGTTCTGAATTATTTTCACCATTGTTTTTATAGTACAGACAGTTCAATAGGAGAAGGGTTGCACCTAGTTGTTCCTCACTATACACTCAAACATATAAATGAAAAAGAGTTGGTAGATTATCACTGTATGTTTAGGAATGTGCACCTGTTGTTTTAGGTGTTTTGGGGAACATTAAAGTTAATACTCATTTACCTGAAGAAGATCAAAATACTGCTTGGGTGGTTTAATCTTCCAAAATAAGTATTTTCTCATTTTTATCTAATACTTCTTAAAGTATTTAGGATTATCTTAGCTACCACAAGTCTGATGCATCTCTTATTCTCCTTGCCTGGTTGATTTTAAGAAGTCGTAGTTGTGAGCCATTGGAGGGATTTTTCATTCCATTTAAAATTTTAAAATTTTTGTTGATATGTATACAGTATACTTCTGTAGCATTCAGATACAATTTTCCACTATGCATGTCAACTGAAATGTGTAGTCTTTTATGGCAGGAGCCATTTGAAGTTTACAGAATTCAGATCTTTCAGGATTTGGATTTTAAGGAAAAAGAAAAGTTTCTTCTCTCACCCTAAAATAAAAATCTAAATTAAAATGTCATAGTCATAGGATGAAATAATTAGAAACTATATTTGGATTCAGTTCAAACCTAGAACTTTGCTCCAACAGTTGAACTAATTTCCTTGCAGGGTTAAGTTTTAAGCTAGCCTGTTTCCTCTTTCCAGAATTTCCTACTTGATTACAAAGAACACCTGGATCGAGAGGTGGCCAAATGAAGGTGAATGTCAGGATGAAGAATTCCAGAATTTGTGCGATGACTTTACTCAGTTGTCCAACACACTGACTATTTTTGGCTGCCCTAATTAAGATACAGAAGAATCAATGACAAGAAGAAAATTCTCAGAAGACACATTTTTGAACCAATACATATATGTTACTTTTCCTCTTGATTTTTTAGTTTTTTATCATTTTGCTCTTCTATTTTCCTTCAAAATTGTTTATACATAAAATAAATAATTGATTTCTTATTTTGACATCTTGTTGATTGTTAATAAGCAATGATGCTTCAAGATTATTCTTTTTTGTTTTTCTGATCCTTTTAATAACTGAAGTTCTTGGAGAAGATTATAAAGTATTGTTTTAGTGATGGATGAATGAGTTAACTGGGGGAGAGAATTAGGTGGAACAGTTCAACGCGATGCAGGATAGAAATTTACTTCCTTGTAATTTTATCCCAGTAGCTACAATAGATAGATCATTGTATTTTATTGAATTTCCACCAAAGGCAATACTCAAAGTTCTTTTTTCATTTCCTGAAAGTTGCAAAGGCATGCTCATATATATTTCTCCCGTGCATATAGCTTTCCATCCATTAAAAACTGCATCACAAGTTGATATCTGAGTCATAAAAGTAATGTTGAATATCGATTGCAGCTATCCCCTCTTTAATGTTTTCCAAGGTTATGTATAATGTATAAAAATGAGAAATAATAATTTTAGAGCTAAAACTAAGTATTAATTAAGGAGGATCAGAGTTTTGACTGTCTACAGCAGGGGTCTTCAAACTTGGCCCTTTTATGACTTGTGGACTTCAAGTCCCAGAATTCCTCAGCCAGGCATGCTGGCTAAGGAATTCTGGGACTTGAAGTCCACAAGTCATAAAAGGGCCAAGTTTGAAGACCCCTGGTCTACAGGTACCTTCCTCCAAGAAGCTTTTAAAAAAAGTTGTATTAAGATTGTCAAAAAATTGTGCAGCAGTTGTCCAGATGAAGTCAGAGACACTGACACAAACTTGTAGTCACACACACACACACACACACACACACACACACACACAGACACACACAGCATTCAAACTTATATCAGTCTTTGTCCTCATTCAGAAAGAAAAACGCAAGGTAGTCAGGAACAGAAGAATATCATTAAGCAAGTTAAACAGCTCTCAAAAGTGTGGGGGTTAGGGAGGGAATTGAACGATCCGGACTGAACCACCTTTCGGAAATAGGGACAGCTAAGCAGAGTTGGGCTGCTAAACTTTCATAGAACATCAGTCCATACTGGAAATGAAGAAATTCAGCGTAAAAGGAATGGTGGAGAAAACTGTTCGGGAGAGTCTGCATGGCCTCGGATTACTTCGGAGAAGTAAATCAACGATGGAGATGCTGGAGGCTGACATGGAGGGTGAGAGATCAGCTGCAATGTCTGGAAGAGCGGTTAGGAAGAAAGGAAATTGCTGGAGGTGGGAACAGCAGCATGCTCAGTGTTTTGAGCAGCGAAGGCAGCATTTCGGGCTGCAGGGGCAGAGTGGAGGAGCAGCCATTGCAGCTGGGAAGTTTCCCTCAGTTGCTGACCATCTTGGAGGTGGGGAAAGGAGGAGGTGTGACTAAGAGGAAGCATGGCAAATGCAGAGGCCTAACATCTAGGCTAAAAGCTAGGCCATACAGAGTTTCTCTTCCATCGATTTTGTTTGCAAACACTCGTTCCTTGGAACCAAAAATGGATTGCTTGAGGCTGGATTTAACAACTAACCAGGAGGTGACAAATTGCTGTGTCATTGCAACAGAAACTTGGTTAAAGTCCTCTGTCCCAGATAGTGCTGTTAGCTTGATGGGATTTTCAACATTTTGGCTGGACAGGAGTTTTACTCTTAGTGGCAAATCCTGGAGAGGGGGTGTCTGTTTTTATATAAATGACAGATGGTGTAATAATGCCAAGGTCGTTTCAAGTCTGTGCTCCCCAGATGTGGAGCTTCTGACCTTCAAATGCAGACCCTTCTATCTGCCTAGAGAATTCTCTGTTACCGTTATCACAACTGTGTATATCCCCCCGATGAAAACAGAGAAGAGGCCCTGAAGGCGCTCTGTCATACCATCAGTGACTTACAAACTACTCACCCAGAGGGCACATTTATTGCAGTGGGAGACTTTAACCAAGTGGATTTAAAAGCTACCCAGCCACATTTCCATCAACATGTGGACTTTGCAACCAGAAGGGACAGTACACTGGATCTTGCTTATTCCAACATCAAGAAGGCTTTCAAAGCTATCCCCGCCCTCACCTGGGCTCCTCTGACCATCTCTCAGTGTTGCTTATTCCAGCATATAAATCTTTATTAGAGTGAAACCTACAGTAAAGCAGGTGAGGGTTTGGACAGAGGGAGCTATAGAAGCATTACAAGACTGCTTTGAGTGCACAGATTGGGGCATGTTTAAGGATGCAGCTACTGATAACCAACATATAAATGTTGAGAAGTATGCCACCACAGTGTCTGCATATATCCAAAAGTGCATAAAAGATGTCTGTGTCCTGAAAAGGATTGTTGTGAGGGCGAATGAAAAACCATGGCTGACTTATGAGGTCTGCAAGATGCTGAAAGCTGGTGACATGCTGGCACTTAGAACAGCCAGAGCAAATCTGAAAAGTGCCATAAAAGGTGCAAAGCAAGCCCATTGCCAGAAAATTCAGAACTTTCTTCAGGACCCAACGAACACCAGGTGAATGTGGCAAGGGATCCAGGCCATTACGGATTACAAGGTGACTCCATAGAGATGCAAGGATGACACAGACTTCCTAAACAAACTGAATACATTTTTTGGAAGGTTTGAGGCATCAAATAGCACTCCTGCTAGGAAAGCTGTGCCCCATCCTGATGAGCAAGTGCTAAGCTTTGATGTCCTCTCTGTCCAGAAGACACTGCAGAAAGTTAACATTCAGAAAGCAGAAGGCCCAGATAACATCCCTGGACATGTCCTTAGGGAACGCGCAGATGAGCTGGCTTGTATGCTCACAGATATTTTCAATCTCTCATTGTAGCAGGCAGTGGTCCCATCGTGCTTTAAGACGGCCATCATCTTGCCAGTGCCAAAACAGTCCATAATTACAGGCATCAATGATTACCATCCGGTTGCACTGAAATCCACCATTATGAAATGCTTTGAGAAGCTGAATATCAGCAAATAGCCCGAGCCTGCAAAGATGAAGTGAGGAAAGCTAAGGCTGAAAATGAACTAAGGCTTGCAACAAAAGTCAAAAATAACAAAAAAGCTTCTTTTAACATGTAAAAAACAAGAAAAAAAATAAGGAAATGATTGGTCCATTAGTGGGAGAAGGTGGCAAGAAGGTGACAAGCAACAGGGAGAAAGCAGAACTATTCAACTTGTTTTTTGCATCCGTATTTACACAAAGGGAAAAAACAGTCCAACCTATCAAAACAGTACTGTAAAAAACAGATACGAAACACAAGATAGGCAAGAAAATGGTAAGTGAGCACCTGTCCCCCCTAGATGAGTTCAAATCACCAGGACCAGATGGATTACACCCCAGTGTTCTAAAGGAAGTGGCAGATGTGATCTCAGAACTACTGAACTATATTTTTCAAAGATCCTGAAGCACTGGGGAACTACCAGAGGACTGGGAAAGAGCTGATATAGTTCCCATCTTCAAAAAAGGGGAAAAAATGGATCCAGGAAACTACAGTCCTATCAGCCTGACCTCAATATGTGGGAAGATCTTGGAAAAGATAATCAAGCAATGAATCAGTGAACACCTAGAGGCAAACAAAGTCATTACCAAAAGCCAACATGTGTTTGTCAAAAACAGATCATGCCAGACAAATTTTACTGCATTCTTTGACAGCATGACAAAATTAGTGGACCAGAGGAATGCTGTGGATATAATTTACTTGGACTTCAGTAAGAGATTTGATAAAGTAGACCACAACCTACTACTTGATAAGACAGAAAAATGTGAGTTAGACAGCATCACTGTCAGATGGATTCCTAGCTGGCTGACCGGCCATACTCAATGTGTGGTCCTCAATGGAACTGTATCTACATGGAGGGAAGTGTGTAGTGGGGTGTCCCAGGGCTCTGCTCTGGGCCCAGTGCTCTTCAACATCTTCATCAATGATTTGGATGAGTAGATAGATGGGGAACTCATCAAATTTGCAGATGACACCAAGTGGCAGGAATAGCCAACACTCCAGAAGATAGGTTTAGGATACAAAAGGAGCTTGACAGACTTGAACATTGGGCGCTATCTAACAAAATGAAATTCAATGGTGAAAAAAGTAAGGTTCTACATTTAGGCAAGAAAAACCAAATGCACAGGTATAGTATAGGTCAGTGATGGCGAACCTTTTAGAGACCGAGTGCCCAAACTGCAACCCAAAACCCACTTATGTATCATCAGGTGCTGGGTGGGCGTGCCCACTGAGTGGATGTGGCCAATTGGGTGAGCATGGCTGCGGTGATAACAGCAGACTGGGTGGGACTAAAAAGTTCAATCAATCAATTCTAACTTTGCAAGATCTTTTTTTTTCCCCGTGAGAAGTTGAAATGGATTGAATGAATCTTCTTTTTTATTTATACACGGCAGTGGAGGCCTAAAATGAAAAGGTTTTATAAAACCCAGCTGAAGGCCTAGGACTGGGACAATGGCACGCGTGCCCACAGAGAGGGCTCTGTATGCCACCTGTGGCACACGTGCCATAGGTTTGCCATCATGGCCCTATACACACAGAGAAACCAATAACAGGATTAACCCCAGACACAAACCAGCACCTATGACAAGATTAACCTAGACACACAAAAACTTCATCATCAAGTTATTTGCTTCCCTGGGTGATAGGATTAATCAATCCTGATGACAGAAAAAAAAAGCTCGGAAATTAAGAAGAATAAACTTCTTACAAATCTCATCAAAAGTTAAAATAGGAAAATGAGTACAAATTGTACCATGCATTTAGGTTAGAGGTGACGTCACAAGGAAACCGTGCCCACCCCATTGCCGGCAATGGGGAAAAGGTTCTGATACATTGCATGATGTCACATGACGTTGCGAGTTTGACATGTCTGATTTAGGTGATTTTTACTAGCTAGTCCATAAGTCATTTCTGAATCACTTCTCTGTCTGTCTTCTTTAATAAAATCCACTTCTGGCAGCTTGCTTCGCTGAGTGTCAATTTTTTTTTTATTTGTCCCCGTAAAGGCTTACTCCCAGCTGGATGAATGATCCTGAGAAATTTCTTTTCACAGCAGAAAATACATTGTTGTGATGTGTCTTTTTTTAAAAAAAATTAGCCTATTTTTCCCCTTAAGTCTGAGTCACTCACTGTTCCTTTGTTCTCCATTAATGAAATGCACATTCTCTCTTTTTTCTATTTTTGCTGCTTTTTCTGCAGCTGCAGGAATTGTATCCAGGGAGGAAATAAAATGCTTGCTCATGTTATTTGTCCTACAACTGACATGATGCATTGTGTTTATATAAGAGGTTTGGGGCTATATTCTTAAATACTGGCCAGATGCATAGAAGAATGAAACTGCCAGAGAGCCTTAAAAGTGCCTGCCTGACATGTAAAAAGAAAACAAAACAGAAGTTTTCGTAGAGGCTGAGTTTCCAAAGAGCCACATTTTTCATAGCCCCAAGGCTGTGAAAAGATGATTTGGTGGGTGAATTTAATTATCTTTCTTCCTGGCATTGATCCTAGCACTTCTGCTGAGCCATGACAGCCCTGCGGAAGGAAGGAAGGAAGGAAGGAAGGAAGGAAGGAAGGAAGGAAGGAAGGAAGGAAGGAAGGAAGGAAGGAAGGAAGGAAGGAAGGAAGGAAAGAGATGGGAATGAGAAGGAGGGAGGGGAAAAGGAAGGACACCCCCCCAATGGTAATCACAATGCTAATGCGGCCCTCAATGAAATTGACTTTGATATCCCTGATATAAAAGGTTGTTAAGTGAATCTGGTTTCACCATTGAATTTGCTTGTCAGAAGGTTGCAAAAGGGGATCACATGACCCTGGGACATTGTGACTGTCATAAATATGAATCAGTTACCAAGGGAGGAGCCCTTGCAAGGTCGTCTCGAGGAGTTTAGCCAACATCTGGCAGACAAAATCACTCAGATTCGGGCTGGTCTGGACTCCGACTGGGCAGAGTCTGATGGAGGAGACACGAGTGGTCTTGGTGATGTTATCTGGGAAGAGTTCAACCCTGTGACTCCAGAAGAAGTGGACAGGATCATGGGGAAGCTGAGCTCCACCACGTGTTTATTGGACCCGTGCCCCTCCTGGCTGGTCTATGCGGCTTGGGAGGGGACACGAGGCTGGCTCCAGGCAATGATCTGCTTCTTTGAGTGAGGGTAGCTTTCCTGCTGCCTTGAAGGAGGCGGTGGTGAGGCCCCTCCTCAAGAAGCCTGCCCTGGACCCGGCTATTTTGAATAACTATCGTCCGGTCTCCAACCTTCGCTTTCTTGTTCAGAGCGTGATGGCGCATCAGCTCCCTGTGTTCCTGGAGGAAGCGGATTATCTGGACCCGTACCAATCGGGCTTTAGGCCCGGGTACAGCATGGAGACGGCATTGGTCGTGCTGGTGAACGATCTCTGGCGGGCTCGGGACAGGGGTTGTTCCTCTGTCATAGTCCTATTAGACCTCTCAGCGGCTTTCGATACCATCAACCATGGTATCTTACTGCGGCGTCTCAGGGGGTTGGGAGTGGGGGGCACTGTTCTTCAGTGGTTCTCCTCCTACCTCCTGGGACGTTTGCAGTCGGTGCTGACAGGAGGGCAGAGGTCAGCCTCGAGGCCTCTCGTTTGTGGAGTTCCTCAGGGTTCAGTCCTCTCGCCTCTCCTGTTCAACATCTATATGAAGCCGCTGGGTGAGATCATTCGTGGTTTTGGATGGTATGCCGATGATACCCAGCTTTTCATCTCTACCCCAAACCACCCCAGTGATGCCCTTGATGTGATGTCCCGTTGCCTAGAGGCGGTTCGGGTCTGGATGGGGAGGAACAGGCTTCGGCTCAATCCTGACAAGACCAAGTGGTTATACGTTCCGGCATCTCGGGAAATTCAGTCCATTCCATCTTTAACCATGGGGGGGTGAGGTGTTACCCCCCGTAGATAGGGCTCACAACTTGGGTGTCCTCCTGGACTCACAGCTCAGTTTGGAAGACCATGTAGGAGCTGTGACCAGGGGGGCTTTTGCCCAGGTTTGCCTGGTGCACCATTTGCTACCCTATCTGGACTGGGATGCCCTGCGTACAGTCACTCATGCACTCGTGACCTCCCATATAGACTACTGCAATGCTCTGTACATGGGGCTGCCCTTGAGGACTACTGGGAGGCTTCAGCTGGTGCAGAATGCGGCTGCACAAGTTGTGATGGGGGTCTCCCGATACTCCCATGTAACACCTCTTCTCCGTGAGCTGCATTGGCTTCCAGTTGCCCTCCGGGTGAGATTTAAGGTGCTGGTGATTACCTATAAAGCCCTAAATGGCATGGGTCCGGATTACTTACAGGAGCACCTGCTGCCGGCGTCATCTTCCCTTCGTCCTGTGCGCTCCCACAGAGAGGGCCTCCTCAGGGTGCCGTCAGTCAGAGAGTGTCGGCTTGCGGCCCCCAGTGGGAGAGCATTCTCTGTGGGCGCGCCTGCCCTCTGGAATCAATTACCGGTTGAGCTCTGGATGGCTCCCGACCTTCGCTCTTTCCGCCATGATCTGAAAACCTATTTATTTGAACAGGCCGGCCTGGTTTAAGGGTTTGGGGTATTTTTAATTATTTATTGTTAGGGCTTAATTAATTTAATCTTGCTTTTAACTTTTGTATGTAATGCTTTTATTGCCCTGTACACCGCCCTGAGTCCTTCGGGAGAAGGGTAGTGTAGAAATTCAATTAAATAAATAAATAAATAAATAAATAAATCCAAATGTAAATCATGTGATCCTGGGGATGCTGAAATGGTCATAAGAGTCAAAAATGGTCATAAGTCACTTTTTCAGTGCTGTTGTAACATTGAACAGTCACTAAGCGAACTGTTGTAAGTCAAGGACTACCTGTACTTTATCTTTTTTTTTCCTTTTTTGGGGGTGGTGGTCAAGTTTTTGACACCTTGCTAGGTGACTGGTGGTTCTCGGATATTGCCATATCCTAAAAGTGGTACAATGGGTGAAAATGTGGACAAGCTCTGGTCTAAGGTTCACAGCACATTCTTTAAATGGGTGTATCTTCATAGTGTTAGCAGGATGAGATATATTCCAAAATGCCAGAGGGTGAAAAAAACAATTCTTTCTGCTCAGGATTGATTGTCTATAACAGGGATCGCCCAACCCCCAGTCTGTGGAGCAGTATCGGGCTGCGGCATGCCAGAAACCAGTCTGCACAAACAAGCAAAGCCCCATCTGCGGGATGGAGGCAGTACATGAAACCATGCCCCCTCTTGTCTGCAGAAAAACCTCTCTCCATGGAACTGGTCCCTGGTGCCCAAAAGACTGGGGACCTCTGGTCTATAACTAATCTAAAATACCTGGTCAGCTAGTATGCATTATTTCTTCAACCAAAATTCTGACCTTGACTTATGACTACATTTGAGCCAAAAGTTTCGGCTGTGAAGTGAGACAGTTGTCAGAACCCACTCCAATCTACATCTTAGGAAAGAAAAACTTTTGGAGACAAGATTGTCCAAGCAGGAACTTTTACTAAGACATAGATGACAGAGGGTATAATAGACAGGATCTAAAAACTGTCTCACAGATTGATATTTTTAAAGTGTCCCCGAGCAAAACCCCACCCCTCAGTCCATTTGGTCAGTCCCGGATCACTCAAGTCTCAGGTGTCAAACCCCTCGTGGGAAAGGCAGAACCATCAGTCCATTTGCAACACAATTACTTCCTTCCCTCTCATACCATCCGGAGATACAAGCCAGAATTCCCCCCACCCCCTTTCTTAGTTGCTCGTGGATCAGAGGGAGAGGGTTCCTTTCATCGGTCTTTTTGCGATGGCCAACAGGCAGGCTGAATAAACAAAAAGTTACATCTAAGGGAAAGAGATGAGGGCAATAAACTCCCCTGTCTTCTCTGTCCTCCTTGGGCATGGCAGAATCCAGTAAGGGGTGGGGGTGAGATTTGGGTTTGCACAAAGAGGGAATTAGAAATAAAATATAAATGGATTCTGACAACAGTTGTTAAGTGATTTTTGCCTCATTTTATGACCTTTCTAACCACAGTTGTTAAGTGAATCACTGAAGTTGTTAAGTTAGTAACATGATTGTTAAGTGAATCTGGATTCCCCATTGACTTTGCTTGTCAGAAGGTCACAAAAGTTGATGGCATGACCCTGGGATACTGTAACTGTCATAAACATCAACCAGTTACCAAGCATCCAAAATCTTGAGCTGGGCATTAAAGTTTAAATGTCAGGGCAAACTTAAATAAAGTGCAGCATATTGCCAGGATAAAATGATAAAACATGGACTTTTGTTACATGAACTTTTTAGCCTTGAGAACTATGAGAATGGATTTTATTGCTCAGATTGAACATTAGAAACCTGAGCAGCAGCTTCCCAGTTTTTTTTCAGGTCATCCATAGAGATTTCTCTAGAATTTCTGCAGAATTTTCTTTCTTATCATTTGACAAGTTCATAATTTAAAGTCTTCTTGGCTTTGGAGTCCCATAGCAACCTGAAATGTTATTCCATTGATACAACGCCATGGTGAAATGAACCTTTATTGTCAAAGTACAACTATGTGTACATTGAGATTAGCTGAGCCTCCCTTTGTGCTGCCACCCCCCAACACACAGTGACAACAAACCCTCCATCTTACTACATCATGTGAACCAACTATACCACACACCAGCCTCCCAAGTCAATTCTGCATAAAATTCACAAAAGTTCACAAAAGTTATTTCTCATTGAAAAGCCTAACAGCCCATGGATAGAAGCTGTTTTTCAGCCTGTTGGTGCAGCTGGCTATACTCCTATATCTCCTACCCGATGGTAGCAGAGTAAAGAGATACCGTCCAGGGTGTGAGTCATCCCTGAGAATTTTCCTTAGTCTTCCAAGGCAGCGAGTCCTGGCGATATCATCCAGTGGTGTCAGGGGACAGCCCACAATGTCTTGTGCTGTACTCACCACCCTCTGTAATACTTTCCTATCCGCGGCTGTCAGACCAGCATACCAAACCACAATACCATATGAGAGGACACTCTCTATAGTAGCCTGGTAAAAGAGGGTCATTAGCTGTTGTTCTACCCTGTTCTTCCGCAAGACCCTGAGAAAGTGAAGCCTCTGTTGGGCCTTTCTAGCCACCTGGGTAGTATTAACTTTCCAGGTCAGATCTTCACAGAGGTAGACTCCCAGAAATTTAAAGGAGGAAACTCTCTCCACACAGTCCTCCCTGATGTAAAGTGGGGCAGGTTCCTCCTTTTTTCTGCAGAAGTCTAGCACCATCTCTTTCATCTTGCCGATGTTCAGGTACAGGTTGTTGTTACTACACCATATGGATAGTTTTTGTACCTCTACCCTGAGAGCACCCACTGGCCAGGTTTTGACCCTTTTCGTGACTGCCTGAGTTCTTTTCCTGAGAGGGACATACTTTGGGCACAACAGGAGTGAAAGATGGTCGGATGTACCCAGGTGGGGGAGAGGGAAAGCTCTGTATGCCTGTTTCAGATTGGAATACACATGGTCTAAGTGTTCTTCCCTCTGGTGGAATCAGAGCAATATGGTGGAATTTCTGGTGGAAATTTTCACATATTGTACAACTTGGGGAGAACTGTCTTCAGACAAGCTTGATTGAAGTCCCCAGCCATGACAAGAGCACCCTCTGGGTGAGTTTGCTGCTGCCTGGTGATGACGTCATACAGCTTGGAAAGTGCCATGCTGACGTTGGCATCAGGTGAAACATAAACAGCTGTAATAATTACCACAGTAATTTCTGTAGGCAGATAGAAAGGCCCACATATAACAGTCATCAGTTCCACATCTGGGGAGCAATACGTGTACCAGCTATGCAAATAACTATTCTGGCAATCAGTAAAGGTCAATAAAAGAAACTGGCTGTCTGTCAATTAATTTGCATAAAACTGTTAAATATCAAAGCATTTATTTATTTATTTAGCCTATGATGAGAATATGACAGAAGAGATAACATATACACTCAATCCACGTAATTATATCCAAAACTTCCATGTGGTATGGCAGTGGCCTCATAACTGGATGGGCAATTCAACTATGCAGGCGATTTCCTCTGGATTTGCTTCATGTAGATCTTCTAGGGAACCAGAGGATGCATATCATAGGCAATCTTGCACAAGATTAATTAATTGTTTGCATATCAGCACCACAATAGCAACAAGGGGATATTAAAGCAAAAGGAAATGCCATTAATCTTGAAAGCTGATCACACTTTGAAAATAGAATCAGTTTTCCCTCTTACGTTCAGAGCCACATGTTCCTTTTGAGTGTTTACTGTAAATTCTCAGAGGGAAGGCTGTTGCCCACTGTCATGTCTCCAAAGCAAAGAGCAAAATGATCAAGGTTCTCTGCCTCTGAATAATGTCTATCAGTAAAATGATCCTCTGCTCTGTGTTCACTTTGAGCTCACTCTTTCCCAATCTCAGTGAAGGTCAGAAAGGGGAGGTAAATGCTCCCAAATCTTGGCTGGTTCCTGGAATGGAGAGGAAAGGTGCTGCTGGTGATGATGCAGTCTGTTGCAAGCTGGGTAAACAAGACCAAGCCTTAACTCTCTCTTCATACAGACTACAGATGTGGTAGCCTGTTAGGGGGGCGGTAGGAATGCCAATGAAAGAGTCTAAATGGGTGATTCTTTCCAAGAGGACTAGATGTATTGAGATTTTTCAAAAGGAAAACAAAAATCTACACATATCCGTGAATCTCATTGGATGAAGTTTTCTCATCCATCACTGACCTTCAGCCCATTCCAACTCATTGTGGAAATAAATAAGAGGGAAAACTTTGTGTGCTGCCTTGTGTTCATTGGAGCAAGAAGTTCCATCTTTAATAAAATAAGTATGTTGCACCAAGTGTCTTCAGGGCAGAAGCGGCACTGCAAAGGCCATTTGTCTGCCTTGCTTTGGTGTGGTCCAGTCTTAGGGAAAACTCCACTAAACCCATTGAAACACTCCCCCTGTTTCCAGGAACAAGCATATGTCTGGGAAAGAAGCATGGAGAATCCATTCTTTCCATTGGGAAAAAAATCTGCATCCTCCTGAAACACCCTTTGGCTAAAAGAGAAGCAGGGCTTCAGAGGCTGCCTGAGTTAGGGGATGATATCTGTTGGCAAAGGTATCCACATGCAAGGGGATCACATGCATTGTGATATCAAGATGTAAATTCCACTCTACCTCTTATATTGTCAGATACAATATGAAAAGGGAAGGTTTCTGTTGGTTCTTTAACTGGGTGTACCCCTGGCCAAAATAGCATCCAAGCTGGAAAGCATCTTTTATTTATGCATTAGATTAAATCTCCCACCGGCACAAGGAGAAAAGACCCTTAGATAGGGGAGAAATTGATTTATATACAGTTCAAACATATTGGGTTTGGAATGTTTTCTCTCATTGGCTAGTATAATTTGGGTCATAAAAAGTCTTAGAGAGCATGCTCAATTACTATGTATCAGTGCTTGCTAACCAATAATATTCGTAGCATGATCTTTAAAAACAGGGGTGTCAAACTGCTGGCCTGCAGGCCGGATGCATCATGTGGAAGCCGCACCCACCCCAGCTCCAGCAAGGGGGAAAAAAAAAACAATATGTCATGACACATCATGTGATGCGGTGAGTTTGACACCCCTGATTTTAATGAACTTCAGGAAACCTGTGGGTGGAGAATTTAGAAGTTAATAGGAAAACTTCATGAGGTTACTTTAGAGTCCATGAAGAGACAAACCAAATATCAATCAACACTAAAGAGTTCTTTATTTTATCAAAAGATAAACTACAGACATCCTGTTAAGACAAACACGCTCCTATCCTATCCTCAACTGGAAAGCAAAGCATTCTTGCAGTTCAAGAATGTTGTTGTTGTTGTTGTTGTTAGCTGCGAAGTCGTGTCCGACCCATCGCGACCCTATGGACAACATTCCTCCAGGCCTTCCTGTCCTCTACCATCTTCTGGAGTCCATTTAAGCTCACGCCTACTGCTTCAGTGACTCCATCCAGCCACCTCATTCTCTGTCGTCCCCTTCTTCTATTGCCCTTGATCTTTCCCAGCATTAGGCTCTTCTCCAGTGAGTCCTTCTTTCTCATTAGGTGGCCAAAGTATTTGAGTTTTAGCTTCAGGATCTGGCCTTCTAAAGAGCAGTCAGGATTGATCTCCTCTAGGACTGACCGGTTTGATCGCCTTGCAGTCCAAGGGACTCGCAGGAGTCTTCTCCAGCACCATAGTTCAAAGGCCTCAATTCTTTGGCGCTCAGCCTTTTTTATGATCCAACTTTCACTGCCATACATTGCAACTGGGAAGACCATAGCCTTGACTATACGCACTTTTGTTGACAGGGTGATGTCTCTGCTTTTTAGTGTGCTGTCTAGATTTGCCATGGCTTTCCTCCCCAGGAGCAAGCGTCTTTTAATTTCTTGGCTACAGTCCCCATCTGCAGCGATCTTGGAGCCCAGGAAAATAAAATCTGTCACTACCTCCATTTCTTCCCCATCTATTTGCCAGGAATTGAGAGGGCCAGATGCCATGATCTTGGTTTTCTTAATGTTAAGTTTCAACCCAAGTTTTGCACTCTCCTTCTTCACCCGCAACAAGAGGCTCTTTAATTCTTCTTCACTTTCTGCCATTAGAGTGGTATCATCTGCGTATCTAAGGTTGTTGATATTTCTTCCGGCAATCTTAATTCCAATTTTTGATTCATCTAGCCCTGCCTTTCTCATGATGTGCTCTGCATATAAGTTAAATAGGCAGGGCGACAGTATACAGCCTTGCCGGACTCCTTTCCCAATTTTGAATCAATCAGTGGTTCCGTGTCCAGTTCTCACTGTTGCTTCTTGACCCGCATATAGGTTTCTCAAGAGACAAATAAGATGGTCTGGTACTCCCATCTCTTTAAGAACTTGCCACAGTTTGTTATGATCCACACAATCAAAGGCTTTAGCATAGTCAATGAAGCAGAAGTAGATGTTTTTCTGGAACTCCCTAGCTTTCTCCATGATCCAGCGTATGTTGGCAATTTGATCTCTAGTTCCTCTGCCTCTTCAAAATCCTACCTGTACTTCTGGTAGTTCTCGATCCACATACTGCTGAAGTCTAGCTTGTAGGATTTTAAGCATGACTTTACTAGCATGAGAAATGAGTGCAATGGTACGATAGTTTGAACATTCTTTGGCACTGCCTTTCTTTGGAATTGGAATGTAAACTGATCTTTTCCAATCCTGTGGCCACTGTTGAGTTTTCCAAATTTGCTGGCAAATTGAGTGTAGCACTTTTACTGCATTGTCTTTTAAGATTTTGAATAGTTCAGCTGGAATACTGTCACCTCCACTAGCTTTGTTGTTGCTCAGCTTTTCTAAGGCCCACTTCACTTCACATTCTAGGATGTCTGGCTCGAGGTCAGTGACCACCTCACTGTGATTATCAGGGACGTTAAGCTCATTCTTGTATAGTTCTTCTGTGTAATTTTGCCACCTCTTCTTAATCTCTTCTGCCTCTGTTAGGTTCCTGCCATTTTGGTCCTTTATCATGCCCATTTTTGCATTAAACGTTCCCTTCATTTCTTTAATTTTCTTGAAAAGATCTCTGGTCCTCCCTATTCTATTGTTTTCTTCTATTTCTTTGCACTGTTCATTTAAGAAGGCATTTTTATCTCTTCTAGCTATTCTCTGGAATTCTGCATTCAATTGGGCCTATCTTTCTTTTTCTCCCTTGCCTTTCGCTTCCCTCCTTTCCTCAGCTATTTGCAAAGCTTCCTCAGACAGCCATTTTGCTTTCTTGCATTTCTTTTTCTTTGGGATGGTTTTGGTTGCTACCTCTTGTACAATGTCGCGAACCTCTGTCCATAGTTCTTCAGGCACTCTGTCTATCAGATCTAATTCCTTAAATCTATTTGTTACCTCTACTGTATATTCAACAGGGATATGATTTAATTCATACCTGAGTGGCCTAGTGCTTTTCCCTACTTTCTTCAGTTTAAGCCTAAACTTTGCAACGAGAAGCTCATGGTCTGAGCCACAGTCAGCTCCTGGTCTTGTTTTTACTGACTGTATAGAGCTTCTCCATCTTTGGCTGCAGAGCATATAGTCAATCTGATTTCTGTGTTGACCATCTGGTGATGTCCATGTGTAAAGCCGTCTCTTGTGTTGTTGGAAAAGAGTGTTTGCTATCACCATCGTATTCTCTTGACAGAATTCTATCAGCCTGTGCCCTGCTTCATTTTGCACTCCAAGGCCAAACTTGCCTGTTATTCCGGTTATCTTTTGGCTTCTTAATTTAGCATTCCAATCCCCCATGATTATAAGAACATCATTTTTTGGTGTTAGTTCTATAAGGTGCTGTAGGGCTTCATAGAACCGGTCAATTTCATCCTCTTCAGCACTGGTGGTTGGGGCATAGACTTGGACTACTGTGATATTGAATGGTTTGCCTTGGATTCGAACTGAGATCATTCTGTCATTTTGAGGATTGTATCCCAGTATTGCTTTTCCTACTCTTTTATTGACTATGAAGGCTACTCCATTTCTTCTGAGGGATTCTTGCCCGCAGTAGTATACCTGATGGTCATCTGATAACCCCATTCCTGTCCATTTTAATTCGCTGATACCTAAGATGTCGATCTTCAGTCTTGTCATCTCTTGTTTGACCACATCCAGCTTTCCTTGATTCATGGATCTTACATTCCAGGTTCCTATGGAGAAAAAATCTTTACAGCATCGGACTTTCCTTTCACCACCAGACACATCCACAGCTGAGCGTCCTTTCGGCTTTGGCCCAGTCGCTTCATTCTTTCTGGCACTACTAGTACTAGCCCTTTGCTCTTCCCCAGTAGCATATTGGACGCCTTCCGACCTGAGGGGCTCATCTTCCAGCGTCATATCGTTTTGCCTTTTGGTACTGTCCATAGGGTTTTCATGGCAAAGATACTGGAGTGGGTTGCCATTTCCTTCACCAGTGGATCACGTTTTGTCAGAACTCTCGGCTATGACCTGTCCGTCTTGGGTGGCCCTGCACGGCATAGCTCATAGCTTCATTGAATTACGCAAGCCCCTTCGCCACGACAAGGCAGTAATCCATGAAGGGGTCAAGAATGTTACAAAGTATCAATCAATAAATCCAACCACAGTCATAGAATAACAGAGTTGAAAGGGATCTTGGAGTCTTCTAATCCAACCTCCTATACCTTTCCAGGCAAGTGGTTGTCCAGTCTCTTCTTAAAAGCTTCCAGTGATGGAGCACCCACAATTTCTGGGCAAGCAGTTCCACTGGTTAATTGTACTCACTTTCAGGAAATTTCTCCTTAGTTCTAGGTTGCTTCTCTCCTTGATTTGTGTCCATCCATTGTTTCTTGTCTTGCCTTGTTTCTTGTACTTTGGAAAAATAGGTTGACCCCCTTTTCTTTAAGGCAGCCCCTGAAATATTGGAACATTGCCATCATGTTATCCTTAGTCCTTCTCTTCACTAGAGTAGACATACCAATGCCTGCAGTCGTTCATATGTTTTAGCCTCCAGGCCCCTAATAATTTTTGTTGCTCTTCTCTGCACTCTTTCCAGACTCTCTACATCTTTTTTATGGTGACAAAAACTGGATGTGGCATTCTAAGTGTAGTCTTACTAAGGCTTTATAAAGTGGTACTAATACTTCATGTAATCTTGATTCTATCCCTCTGTTAATACAACCTAGGATTGCATTGACTTTTTTGGCAGCTGCAGCGCACTGCTGGCTCATATTTAAGTGATGGTCCACTAGGACTCCAAGATCCCTCACAGTTACTACTATTAAGCCAGGTTCTGTATCTGTATCTGTATCTGTATCTGTATCTGTATCTGTATCTGT